>SJYV01018828.1:1453595-1480208 GCA_006410875.1 Neotragus pygmaeus | reverse complement strand
CCTTCTGCCTTCAAACTTTCCCAACATCAGGGTCTTTTCAAATGAGTCAGCTCTTCGCATCAGGTGGCCAAAGTATTGGAGTTTCAGCTTCAACATCAGTCCTTCCAATGAACACCCAGGACTGATTTCTTTTAGGATGGACTGGTTGGATCTCCTTGCAGTCCAAGGGATTCTCAAGAGTCTTCTCCAACACCACAGTTCAAAAGCATCAACTCTTCTGCGCTCAGCTTTCTTTATAGTCCAGCTCTCACATCCATACATGACTACTGGAAAAACCATAGCCTTGACTAGATGGACCTTTGTTGACAAAGTAATGTCTCTGCTTTTTAATATGCTGTCTAGGTTGAGTAAGTGCCTTTTAATTTCATGGCTGCAGTCACCATCTGCAGTGATTTTGGAGCCCAAAAAAATAAAATCAGACACTGTTTCCAGTTTCCTCATGTATTTGCCATGAAGGATGCCATGATCTTCATTTTCTGAATGTTGAGCTTTAAGCCAACTTTTTCACTCTCCTTTTTCACTTTCAAGAGGCTGTTTAGTTCTTCTTCACTTTCTGCCGTAAGAGTGGTGTCATCTGCATATCTGAGATTATTGATATTTCTCCTGGCAATCTTGATTCCAGCTTGTGCTTCTTCCAGCCCAGCTTTTCTCGTGATGTACTCTAGCCTGGTGCCATCCTAAAGGGACTTTGTCTAGGACAGTCTTCCAGGGAGGCAGCACCAGAACACCAGCAGAGTCTCTCCATGTGAATAAGATGCTGGAAAACCAACCAACTGCAGAGAAGGGGTGGAAGGCAGTCTGAAGAATATGCAAAGGCTCATCCCTGCCCCCAAAATGAATGGGCTTGGGACATCTGCCACAGCATGAGGAGGCCACATCAGACAGCACCAAGGCCTATCACATTAGAGCCCCAGCCTTTACTTCTCCTCCCCCATCAGCACCCCAACCACAGAGCAGTTGACAACTTTGGTGAACAAGTTGGCAGAGAGTAATGGACTTGTAAGATGAGAAGCAGAAGCTTCCCATGCCCTCCACCCAGGCCAAAAGAAGAGAAGGGGAGAAGCTTTAATTCTAAATAGACTTTGAAGCTTCCATTATTCATCTGGAACTGCACATTTCAATGGCTCTCTATCCTGACTGCCCTTTGGGTTCACCTGGGGAGTTTTAAAAATTCCTGATGCCTGGATCCATCCCCAGAGATGCTGGTTTCATTGGCCTGGGGAGCAACCTGGATATTGATTTTTTTTTTTTTTAATGCCCAGGTAATTCTGATGGGTAGCCCTGGCTGAAAACCACTGTGGCAATGCTGAATTAAGAACTTTTTGCAGGAACTTCCCTGACTGTGCAGTAGTTAAGACTTCACCTTCCAATGCAGGAGATGCAGATTCAATCTCTAATTGAGGAGCTAAGATCCTGCATGCTTCTGCAGCCAAAAACCCAAAACATAAAACAGAAGCAATATTCTAACAGATCCAATAAAGACTTTTAAAACGTTCCACATCAAAAAACCTTTTTTAAAAAAAAGAACTTTTTTTCAAATGAAAGACTGTGGAGTGACCAGAAAATGACAGAACTTACCCTAGATCTCTCCTGCAGAAGGAAGAACCACAGCCCAGGCATGGAAGGAAAGAACAATGACACTTTATGATTGCACAATCTAGCTGTCCTCACCTTCAGACTGGCAGTTCCAAAATCCTACCTCCTTCCTGGAGATCAGAAGCTTCTTCAGGGCAAGCTCCATGACCTCAGATTCGTTGGATTCCCCACACAGCCCTGCATTTGTTAGACCAATCGGAGAGAGCTTAACACAGTCCTTGTGGCCCTGTTGTTAACTTCTGACCTCCACACTGGGAAAAAAGTGAAGTGCCCTTGGTCATGCATGGGGGCAAACTAAGGTGACTTCAGGATAACCTTGAACTATATCTTGGAGCCAATGAAAAGATAGAAAGTATATGAGAAAGTCATCGTAAAGTAGTTGGAAATTTTTATCTACGTATTACCAATTTCTATGGTCCAGATTGTGACTTCTATATTGTCCCCCGTTTGAGTAAGTTTTTATCTTCCTAACTCAAGGGAAGGTCTGGCTTCCCCATCTCTCATAACAAGATCCTGGTGGAGCACCCATGTTCCTCACACACCATCACCATGATCACCACCCTCCGTTGTGGGGCTCCTTGAGAGCCCTGACCCATGAATAACGGCAGTATGTGACAGGAGTCAGGAAAAGAGCCAAGAACTTGCAAAACCATCAGCTAAATCCAAGAAGAGCAGCTTTAGTCTGTCAACACAAAGATGTCATGTCCCAAAGTAGCCCACAGCACCAGGACCCCACAGGAGATGGTCCTCAAAACAGTCTATATTCCCACAACCCCACATTTATGGTACAGCTCCATCAAACAGATACATAATGCCCCACGGTTTGACACTCGAGAACTCGCACTTCCCTGTGAATAGATCCTGAAGCTTGGTAGCAAGAAGGCACCCTTTCCACAACCTAAAAAGGAAAAGCAAGTAATCTTAAGCCGACCTCAATATCAAAATTGGCCCTCTCCATCATCAGCTGCTATCTTTCGTCTGATTCAAAGACATCCTTTAACTAGAAAAACAAAGTACTCTGCCAGGAGCCCAAGTTCAGATAGACATCTGCTTAAAGTGCATTTGATAAAAAGAGCCTTCCAACCTCAATAGGCTTTTTCTAGACTTTTCCCAGTAGAGGGAATCCCCTACATGAAAAGTAAGTTCACCCAAAGATGAGATCTCCTGTTCAATCAGACATAAAGAGCTTTACCCCACTGCCCCATGGTATGTCATCAACAAGAAGGTTGGCTACCTTCTAGAAGAATCAGTAAAAAGATCTCTTAATATCTACAGTGTGCTTGTCACCATTTAGGAGCACTTACCCAGCCAACCATCCTGGGTGGTTCCAACAGCACCAAGCCATGAGCCCCAGTGTTTGGTTTTAATCAAGACAATAATGAGTGGCCCAATAAAGGTAATTTTTTTTTAAGTTAATGAGCTTTCCCCTAAGAACAGCCACATACTGTACTGAAAAATGTCTGTAGGACGCATTGCACTTTCGCACTATTTATTTAACTTTATGTGGATGCCATAAAACTTCTTTATTTGCTTTCAGTTAGCCCATAGGTTTTGACAAGATAAATTTTTATTTAGGTCTTTGCCCAGCTACAATCAGAAACAGGAGACTCACTTTCCAAAGCCAGGCTGATAGATGGATTAATCAAAGCACTCCCCACCCTGCTTTCCTTCCAGCAACCACAGGGATCAACAGACGGAGTTTTTCCTTAATTAAAGAAACTCAGCAACAAGGTGATTTATCGATGATGAATCTTGCAGGCCTTTTCATTGTGCGGTCACTGTTGGCCACTGTTTGAAATTTACCAACATAAATAAAGCCTCTCCATGACTAAACAAAGTTAAAGTAGCAATAAATCGAGCCTGCCATGTACTCTGGGCTAGATCTGAAGCCAACATAAATACCAGAATGCCTTGGCCGTGACACGCTTGACACAATGACATCATGCACTCCCAAAGAGAGCAGCCTAGCCCAAGCCAAAGGCTAAAACCTAATACAATTCTCCCAAGTGAATCCAATTGCAATGGTCTAGACTCGGCTGCACTAAGTGCTCGACTTCTGGCTCCCTTTGCCTCCTCTGTCGAGCGATCACATTAAAAAATAATCTATACGCTGATCTAAATTTCACTTTTTCTGCATGATTAAATTTTGGCAGGAGTAAATCTCTGTTATTCTCACTCCCCAGGAATGTTTGGAAAGTTACTAAAAACTCAGGATTTATCAGCTTAAGGTCCAACGATCAGGGTGCAAACCTGAGCCTGGCCTGCAGTCACCCTCAGCAGGAGGCAAGTTCACAGGCTGCGGGGGACCCTGAGTGTTAATAAGGGGGTAAAACTCTGCTCACTTCAAAACACCTCGACCCTGGCCTCTCTCCTAAGGAACTTGCCTGGCCCAAATAGGCTGGAGTGAAAGGCCTTCACAAAACTAGAAAGTCAGCTCAACGGGGGCTCAAGGCCCCCCAGCCTTATTACTGCCAGGAGATGAAAGGGGGGAGGAAACCTTTCAGAACGCATACCCAGGACATCAAATTAAAAATGGAGAAAATCTAATAACTAATTGGTGAAACCATAAAAGCCGCCATAAAAGACATTTTCCTTAAACTACTTTACACAGGGCTGTATAATTTTATGTCACTTTTTATTTATGTTGCTGTAATGAAAGCTGCACTGGGAGCTGAGGAGCTTAGGAAGAAAGGAATTGAACGATGTTTAAAGGGGGGGAGGGGAAGTCCATCTATAGGGCTTCAAACAAGATTAGTTTTGAAATATAGAGAGGTTGGGGAGGAGAACCTATTTACTCGTAAAAGCCTCTGAGCAAAATATGTTTGCAATGAGCATCTTTCTTGCACCTCTATCCTCTCCACCCCCAAGGCCATAATCGCTTAACATTTATAAAGTGGGTTCCAAGGTGTTTCACAAAGCCTGGGTGTGAATTAGATAGATAAGCCCATGCCGTTTAGACAGATCTTGTGAAACTGAATTTTTATTGTATGAAATATGTAAAGGAGCATGATTTGAGCTTCTAGAGGGATCCATAATACACAAGTGAACCCCATTTTAACAAGGTACTGATGAGTTTACAAAGGTCCCTAAGACACCACAGTGCCAGATTCAGGGGTTCTAGAAGGACACTGTTTATTACTATTCAGAAGATTAGACAGGCTCCTGCCCCTCCTGATGTGTTATGTGACAATTCAGAAAATGTTGCACCATCAGGACAAGAGAAATAATTTGCAAGACAGGAAACCTTGGGTAAATTATAAACAGGAGAAGTTTGAAATCACGTGGGCTCAAAGTGGAGGCCCATGAAGAGGGCTCTTGGAGGAGTGATCTTCTGCTTCGGAATCTGGGGGCCAGTGTCTAGGGTGTGCTGGGTTTGTGAAAATTCACTATACTCTTGGCATGTATATTGTTTCCTCTGTGTATGTTAAGCTTCCATTTAGAAAGGGTCTGAAAAGGAGCATATGTTCAACTGAGTCTTAAAGAGAGGCAGAGAGTGGCTAGCATACATACAGAAACACAGACGTGCTGTGCTGTTTTCCCAAGGAAAAGTGTGGACCGCCCCTTAAATTGCAGGGGCCCTCTGAACGTTGGCTAATTTTCAAAGTGAGATGAGGTTGTTTTTAGAAACAATTTGCCTTCTATTAACAATGAAATCCAATTCGGCTTTGAATATTAGAAAGTGAAACATATATACAACTTTGAGGGGCTGTTGGAGTATCACACAGATAGGGCATTATTTAGGTAGGCTTGACAGTCAAGGCCACTTTACACCATTACGGACCAGACTAAACAAACCTGACCCCCAGGGCAACCCTCCAAGAATCCCAAAAGATTGGAAACTCCGAAAAGGCAGCCCCGACCAGACTTTACAGCCTGGTAATGGCATGCGAACGACACACTGTCTCTGTCACGCAGCCAAAGGTTGGTGTTGTATATGAGAGCAATTTCCTCAAGAATTCAGAGGAAAATGTGATACTTTGCCTTTTCTGTAACAGCAAGTGTGTTTACTAGTTGGGGACGCCCAAGCCTGACGACTACCCCGTCCAATAACCTGACCCCAGCAGCACCCACGTCCCCCAACTCGTGCCTAATCAGTTGGCAGCAGCAGACAGGTTGGATGCAGGAGGAGGAGAGGGCCCACTCACCCAGAATGGGAAAGGCCTCGTTTGCAGGAGATTTGAAAAACTGAAACTACATCTAGGAAAACATCATTGAGATTCAGAATCACTCATCACTGGAAGGCAGGTTTCCCTCACACCCTGGCTCTCCTCAGCACACACAATGCTTGTCTGGTTGGCCCGTCACCGAGGTCAGGCTCACCTAGAAAATGTCTGCAGTGGGTGGCCCTGAGTCCAGCTTCTCCCGGGGCCTGTTTTCACATGTTGCTGTTACATGAATATACACCCTGCATGGGATGATTCAGGTCTGTCCTGAGGGGAATTCAGTACTCCAAACAGCCCTCAACAAGAAGTTGGCAGGCAAAGAAATTGCTTGCTGGTGGGATGGGGAGGGAGTTGAAGGCGAGAAGAGGGGAGGGGAGGAAAGGAAGATTCAGAAGAACTGAAGCTATGACTACATACATGCTCTGATGAGAACGTCAGCTTTGGGGATGACTTCAAATTTGAATACCACCGTGATTCATCTGGAACCTTTTATACTCTACTTTTTCTCGCACAAAACAGGTCAGGAGCCTAATTCTTTCTTATAAGCCTGTGGCTGCTGCCCAGAGGACTCTTGGACACTGAGTAAAGGAGTTATAAAATTCCTTAAAGAAAAGTACATTGCAATATACATTAGGTACGGACAAATACTGTTTGATTCCACTTACATGAGGTACTTAGAACAGTCAAATTCTTCGAGTCAGAAAGTACCTTGATAGATGCCAGGGTTTGAGGGGATAGAGAGGGGGCAACGGGGAGTTGGCATTTAATGAGGAGAGAGTTTCAGTTTAGAGACGTCCCTGGTAATTCAGATGGTAAAGAATCTGCTTGCCAATGCAGGAGACCCAAGTTCAATCCCTAGGTTGGGAAGATCCCCTGGAGGAGGGCATGACAACCCAATCCAATATTCTTGCCTGGAAATGCTATGGACAGAGGAGCCTGGCAGGCTACAGTCCATGGGGTTGCAAAGAGTCAGAGGCAGACACGACTGAAGCAACTTAGCATGCACGCACATGAATATTCTTAGTGCGACTGAACTGTACAGTTAAATATGGTTATAATAGTATGCTTTATATTATGTGACTTTTACCACAATTTTTTTTTAAAGAACACTTTAAATAAAGGCGGAGTTATGTCTCTGCTCCCAGACTTCCAGAACCTCTTCTTCCTGGCCCTCCAAACATCAGGCCCTCTGAGGACCGCCAATAACACAGGCAGACCCATAGTCCTCTTTTAGAGAAAATCGTGTTTGTGGATCCTAAGAAAAGTATGTTAACCCGATAATGGAGGTTTAAAGACTGCAAACAACCTCTTTTTAAAAAAAAACCCTCTACTTCTATTTAGAAACCAGAATTTACCTTTGATCTGTCTTCTTTCTCAGATAATTCTCTGGCCCCACATAAGTTCAAACAAGACATTCTGTTCAGCTTGCACTAAAGGACAGCACATTCCTGCCATTTGATTCAAGGAGCCCTTATTTCCCGGTGGATCACAAGCCATTTATTGGATAGAGGTGGCAAATACATCGCGTTTGGTTCAGGATCATGTGCATCTTGACTTTATTCTTCCTTGAAACGACTATTTTGCTTTAGACAGATTTTTTTTTTTTTTTTTAATGAAGATGGCTTCCAGGTGAAATGCAGACCCAGCCTGCTGATAAAGAGGAAGCAACCAGCAAAATCTCCACAGAAACAAATTTCCAACCAGAGAGAGGAGGGCGCTGGTTCTACTCAAGGCTGTGGAAGGAATAGGCAGCCTATCCTCCAGAGGAGCAGGACTTCCACCTGAAGAAGCCACCTGGGGGCACTTCCCAGAAAGGGAAGAAAGGCCTTCTTCCTGAGCACAGAAGCCTGAGCAGCAGCCCGCGCCACTTCCTGTGCAGGTTTTGCCAGGAACCAGAACCGAGGTAGAGAGGCCCCCCAGCCAGCAGCCCAGGGGCCCCACGTCCTGCAGCAGCAGCGTCCCCTTCACCGCTGAGAGTCACCAGAAGCTTAAACAAGGCATTGCTCTCAGCCTGTACTCACAGCACGTTTCTGTCCTTGATTCAAGGGGCCTTTGTATCCCCCCTTCCCCTTCTCCCTTTGCCCTTCAATCCTCTTGGGGGAATTCAGTTATGCATTTTGCATGAAATGAAGACCACAGGCCGGACCTCTACAAGCTGCTAATTGAAAACCTTGTCAGAAGTGGGAGGAAGAGGCAGAGGGGGAAAAACAACAACCCTTGGCAGGATCCCCTTGTACTGTGAAGAGCAACCCACCCTCCCAGAGGGTGGGCTATCTCCCTCTCAGCCACACAGAAGGCCTTCCTCCCAGCTGCGAGGACCTGGGGACTCAGACTCTGGGAGATGGTGCCTGACAATAAAAAAATGTTGCAAGGATGCAACACTGGGCTTCCGGACCCCTGCTCAGCTTGGGGGCTTACTTGCTCTATGAGGATGGGATACTTATTGTTCTCAAGACACAGCCTCTCTTGGCCTCAGTTTCCTCCACTGGAAAATGTGGATAAGAATTGCATCTAATCAACAGGGTCATTATGTGGATTAAATTTGATAATATATGTAAACATTTGCCACAAGGCCTGATACAGTAAGTGACAGATCTTAATATTTTGCTCTGGTTAGATCCTTGGGTCAGGAAGATCCCCTGGAGAAGAGAATGGCAACCCACTCTTGTATTTTTGCCTGGAGAACCCCACAAACAAAAGCATGATGGACTACAGTCCATAGTGTTGCAAAGAGTGGGACAGAACTGAAGTGACTTTTCATGCATGCATGTTAAGACATGTAACAATAAGAATTCTCCCTTATAAGACTGGAGAAAAATAGATGAGGGAAAAATAGAGGAGAAAGAGCTGAGGCTGCTGTTCTACTCCCATTTCATGAGTAAATCTGGTACCAGTTCCACAGAGGGCATCAAATGGCAAAGGGAACAAGAATGCATATATATGACAAGGCGGAGGAGGAAGATGGCAAGAATTCAGTACAGGGTAACGGGGCAGGAACACCAAGAAGCTGTTCTTTTTTAATCATCTGTTCTATAGCAGGCACATTCTAAGTGTTTTCACAGGGTGTTTGAACGTTGAGCTGAAAGGTGGTTATGATTATTCCCCACTTTCCACTAAGAATCTGAGGCTCAGGACAGATCAAAAAGCTCCCCAAAGTCACAAGGCTCCTAAAGGTGGCATCAAGCACCCAGAATCTCCCTCCTGCCACCATCTCCCACAGGCTCTGCACAGGGGATTCCTTCCTGCATTTGAGAAGGAGCAAGAAACCCTTGGAAAATGGTACAGATCCAGTTCTCAGGAGTTAGACATCTTTTTCCAATACATTTAGAAACGGTTTGGATTTGGATATTGGCACCTTCAGTGGGAAAGGGCTTGGACCCCCCTCCTGTCCAGAACAGAAGTTTTCAGCCCATGTTCCTTGTCAAGGGGAGATGGTAACGTGTCTAAAGCAATAAATTAGAAGGCTTTTAATGTTTCCCTGTGAAGCACTCTGGTTAAGGTGTTAATATCCAGGTTAAGAATACAAAAAGTAAGTAAATGAAAACACCATGATTACAATGGTGGTGGCTTTATCGGAGGACTTCCAAAATCACTAGCAATTAGTGGTATGAAATGCCTCCATTATGAAAACTGCGATGATTTTGTGTCTACTGATGAGGATAATGACTAATATATTCTGTCAACAGAGATGACAGCTGTCTGTATGTATTTGGAGGCATGTATTTTTAGATGCCGTTACTGTACCTCCAGCTATGTTAGCTACTAAATTTTGTTGACACGATGCAATCCAGTAACAAGGAGGCTTACGGGAAAAGGTTAAAATTCCTATTTCCAGCTGTTTCTTTTCCTTATATCATTTTTGTCTCATTATTCACGAGTATTCATAAATCTGCCACTCAGATCCCAGGCAAAGTGATGTGCTATAGGGAAATTGCTAATGTCACCAGGAAATAAAATAAAATTGAACACCAGTTTCCCAGCATCCAGCATTCAGAAATGTCGTGCCCTGCCTGAGCATCACTCCAACACACTCTTTGTACGCTGAAGAAGAACTTCTCTCTGATAAGGGACATGGGCTTCCCTTCCTCCATCCCAGCTCCCCAGTTTTCTAATTTGGGGCAGAAAAGGAAAGGAGGTAGAACGATTTGCAAGATGGGCTCTAATTTTAAGACAAAAACCGTCCTATTAAATCTTAACAGATGTTTCTCAAGTTTAGAAGATTAAGAAAGATTTCAGCATCAAGAATCAAAGAAAATACTCCATGACCTTAAAAAAGGATAAAACGCAAAGCCCTAACAAACCCAAAGTCCACTTTGACAGCTGTCTCTGATGGAATTGACGAGGTGCTATTGATGTTTGGATTAAACCATGCCTCTGTGATCAAGTACTCAAACATAGGATAAAAGACGAATATATTCTTTAATCCTACACACTAATTTTGTCTAGGCCCTGAAAAGCAATGGGTACTGAACAAATGTTGAGAGTGGCTTCTCTTCTGATTATTGACAAAGCTATTTTTATTTCATTAATTTGCCATGTATCTTATCAGCGTTTAAACCAACACAGGGAAATCCATATAAGGTACTGAACTTCTCAGAAACAGATCACTGCAACTTCCAAGGCCACTACATGTAAAATCAATAGATGATGATTCTAGAAAGTAAGTGAGGATGCTGTTACAGGAAAATGTAAGAGAAAAATTGGGCTCCTTTTTTTTTTTTCTTTTTGCACTAAGCTGCAAAATAGCATTGGGAATTCCAATTTTCAGTCTGGTGAGAAAGAAAAGAAGAAAAACTTTTCTTAAAAAGGAAAGGGTGAAGAGGCAATTAAGTCATTAATTACTCTCTTTGTCTAACGCTGTCCAACCCGTCAAACTTGGCCTCTTCTGTCTTCATCAAAGGTGCAGCTCACTCTACTTTAAAATAAGTACCTCTTAATAAGACAATCTCATGATTCAAAAGCTGCTCTATGAGGAATTTAGATGAAGAGAAATTAAAATAATACTCAGCAGCAGACCCCAGAGATTTGACGGTGGCACAGCGCCACTGTCGCCAAGGACCTCAAATGAGCAGTGGGCGGCTCCAGGGACAGAGACGCTGCTGGAAAACAGTAGGCTGTGTGCCCAGGGCAAGGAGTCTTGGGGTTTAGGAAAGGAGGAAAGATGGAACTGACATTCAAGCTAAGAACTGGGGACTGATCTGCAACTTCATTTAAAAATAAGAAAAGAAACAGATTCTTTGTAGAAGGACCCATTGTAAATGCCAGCCTGCTTTGAGTAAATACCAGGGAGATGGTGTTCAAGAATAGACCACTCCAAGACCTTTCTAGTGGGTCAGAACAATTTCAGGGAGATTTGCTGGGCAGGGCTCCCCATCTCCAGCCCTCCAGCCAGTCCTCAATACCCTGCAGATCCCTTCTCCTAAATATATCTTCCGGCAAGTCCACTGGCACACCATAAAAAGATCCCTCTGAGTATATGTGATTAAGTGAAGTTGCTTCTTGAACAGTTACGGGTTTGGACTCCCTTGGGTCCACTTATATTTGGATTTTTTTCAATACCTATCCCCCTGCTTAGATGCTCAGTCTTTCCGACTCTTTGTGACCCTGTCAACTGTAGCCAACCAGACTCCTCTGTCTGTGGTATTTTCCAGGCAGAAGTACTAGAGTGGGTTGCCACTTCCCCCTCCAGGGGATCTTCCCAACCCAAGGATCGAACCCACGTCTCCTGTGTCTCTTGCATTGTAGGTGGATTCTTTACCCACGAAGCCACCTGGGAGGCCCCCTCAATATTTATACTACTATGTTTATGATCAGTGGTTGGTTGAATCTCTGGAAGAGGAAACTGCAAATACACAGGGCCAACTATCAGACTTGAGCACAGGCAAATCTTTGTATCTGGGTGGATCCTAGAACTAATCCCTGTGGATATCGAGGTCCAACTGTATACTCCTTTAGGGAATGTAATGAGGTTCTTTGGGAAAAAAAAAATTTTTTTTAAGTATGAAGTATGATACTCCCTTGGTTTGGTTTCTCACGTCAAGTTTCCTTGTTGATCTGGACGGAAGACTTTATTTCACAAGACTGTGAACCCGTTCTCCCCAGCGACAAGGAGAAAGACTGACAATGCATGAGAGGAAGCAAGCAATGAACAGGAACATGCATTTTAAAGCAATTGTGGAAGACTGCACCACATTTATAAAAGTTCTCTTTTCCTCTCCATTTCTGAAGATCCAGCCAGGCTCTACTCTATGAACCAAGAGAAGATTCAGCTAAGAATTTGTTGACTTCCTCCTCAGATACTCTGCATACAGGATGCTGGAATTACATAAGCACCCACGTAATAGCAACCGCTTTATTTTTGTGTGTTGCTATGGAATTTTGAAAGCAAAACAAAGAAAACCACTGATCAGTAATTGTGACAAAACTTCTTAGCCACAGCATTGAGAATAGGGCCTAATTATCCCATAAACACACTTTGATTTGTTTACTTCAACGTCAAATTAACTTCAAATATGTAACAGCCGACGCTGATTTGAGATGGTACACGACACTGCTGCAGCGTGTGCTCGTGTACCTTGTGTAAAGCTCCTTTTAAAGCAAATTCATTTGTAAAAGCCTCTATAGTACACCCCGCATACAAAAAGAGGAACCACATACATATTTTATTTAAAAGAAAGGCATTTCCAAAACGAATGTATGTGTTTATGATTCCATACTTTGGCTTACTCTCATTTGCCCCTTTACAGAAATAGAAGTAAGAACATTTTTAAGGAAAATTAGCAGCTCATGATCACAGAGCTACTTAGGGATATAATGTGAGCCTAGAAAAATTAAGAACTACAAAGAAGCTTTTCAAATCATTGGAGAAAATTATTATGTGCTGAATGAAATGGGAGAAAGATAAGAAAAGGAGAGATAACCAAACCCATAGTAAGGCATGCCTTGGTCATTCAGTCAACAAATATTTATTGAGCACTCGTTTCATTAATACTCCTTTATTTATAGGAAATAATCTATACAATAATCTTATAGAGAACTTACTTCTCTGAGCAATCCACCAACATTTACCCATGCATTCCTCCTAATAATTCACATATAGATGCTATAATATCCCCATTTTATAGAAGAGGAAACTGAGGCACAGAGAGGTTAGTCATTCACCAAAGAGCACACAGCTAGCAAGTAGCAGAGTCTGGGAATCAAGTCCAGGCACTTCGTTTCTCCACTGCACAATGTGCTAAACTGCTTCTCCCAACCATATTCTCAACCCTGGCCCTGGAGTAACAAAACATGTTCTTCCCCTCAAGAAGCTTCTAGTCTAGAGAACAATTACAATACAGTGCAGTAAATCCACGAACATGGTAACACAGGATTCTGAGAGGCTGTGGGCACAGGAAGGCCCAGTCTCGGACTGGGCAGAGAGAGATAGATTAGTAAGTCTACCTCTAGTAAATCAGAGGGGAGACTAGTAAAGACTTTTTAGATCTAGAACAGGGGTTCTCAACCTCACTACTATTGACATTTCAGGCCAGATAATTCTTTGTTGTGAGGGCTACCCTGTGCATTGTAGAAGATTTAGCAGCATCCCTGGCCTCTACCCACTGTGCTGTGCTGTGCTTNGCAACCCACTCCAGTGTTCTTGCCTGGAGAATCCCAGGGACAGGGGAGCCTGGTGGGCTGCCGTCTATGGGATCGCACAGAGTCGGACACGACTGAAATGACTTAGCAGCAGCAAGAGGATGAAGACGGAAGAGGTCAAGCAGACCTATGTAACCTACTAAACTTGCACTAAGTTGTAAACGATATGTGCTTGGTACTCTCTAGAGAACTAGTTCTGCTAGAGAGAAAGATGGAACAGAAGGTAACACCAGAGAACTGATCTATTAGTAGACTGATCTATTAGTACCTACAGCTGAAATGAGTGGGTCTCGTGGATGCAAAAGTAGCCTTGGAAAGGAGACACCACTGGGCCAGGGAAGGAACACTGAACATGTCCATTTTGCCAAGGGCTGTTTTAGACCCAGCACCTGCCCCCTGGCCTCAAACACTTAGTTACTATCGAGAATGTTAGTGCTAGAAGAAAGGGAGAGATCCCTGGGGTAGGCTAGACCCCAGCCTCCTGACTGCTAGTCCAAATTCTCCTCCAATGAGTTTTCAACACACCTGGTGATTGAGATGAGTAAACAAAAAGAGATTAAAAACTCAAGCCCATTATCCATCTTGAAAAACTAGCTCAATTCTATGCTATAACCTATTTTGAACCGCTTAGCTCATCTCTCCCCTCTGGGGTTTTGATTATACATTCTTGGCACTTCTCGGAGTAATGCCAGAAGTGGGGAGGCAGTCGAGATGATTCTCACCCATATCCCATCCCAGAGGTGAGCCTGGGAACAATGCACTGTTGTTTTACTGGATAAAATAAGACAGAGACTTCACTTACACTGCAAAACCTGGGGTTAAATGTCCTGTGACAATTCAGGGGGAAGATAGAAAAGAGCAATACCCAAAGGTACCTTCCTGCTTGCCAAGGTTGAGAAACTGGAACGGTCAGACACTTACAGAGTATCCAGGCACAAACACAGTGCATTGATTTAACGGCAAGTTACAGAGGGGGGATTAGCTCAACAGTAGGAGTTTCCATAAATATTTCATTTCATTTTAAACAATTTTACTTTAAAATTACTGATATTAAAACTGTTAAACCCAGATCATGAGCCATATTTTAAATATGTAAAGATATCCTTTTAATACATTGACTTTTGAAAACAATTTTAATATGTATATATAATACATATATACGTAGAGTTAGCTAGCTAGGGATGCCAAAACAAAGGGTCACAGACTAGCCTACTCAAACAACAGTAATTTATTTTCTCCCCCAGTTCTGGGAGCCAAAAGTTTGAGATCAAGTATCTGCAGAGTTGGTCTCAGAGGCCTCCCTCCTCGGCTCATAGATGCCTGTCTCTGTGTCATCACGCGATCTTCCCTCTGTGTGTATCTGTCTCTGTGTTTCCTCTTTTTACAAGGACACCAGTCATAATGGGTTAAGGCCCATCCTAAGGACCTCAACTCCCCTTCTCCTAAATACCCCAACTCCTCCTTCTGAGGTATGGGGGCTAGGACTTCAACATTTGTAAGCTTTAGGGGAACCTATTTCAGGCCGGAATACAGTGTACTGTGCATAGACAACTGAGCATCTTTGCCCTAATTGTCACAGTTTCCTATAAAACCTGAGTGTGATGCATGTGACTGAGTTTCTAGTCAAATTCTTGCATCACATCCTTAATAGAAATGAAGAGGGTCTGTAGATTATAATCTAGACTTCTTATAAAGGATAACACACACACACATGGTATTAGGATAATTTTCCTCAAAGGAACAGCTACTCTTTAATTCTGAACATTTTAAGACATCCAGAATCACTTTCCCTAAGCAATTATGATTTTACGAAATGCTGTCAAGACTATTGCAAAGTTTTACTGCCCAGACAAAGCTAAATGCCTGGAGCTTTCAGCGGTGATTTATTATTTACTCTGGAGGTAGGTTGCTAAGCAAGATTTATTCAGTAAGAACAGAGCCATCCGTAACAGTACAATATATGTTTGACTGCAAGGGAGATTCTTTTTCACCGTTCCTCCAGAGAGTGTGTCCTCCATAAGAAAAAAATATATATCTTTATGTAAGTTTTCATCCTTTTGTGAAATCAAGGGTACCAGTATGGATTTAACAAACCAGTTTGACTTCAAATGTTCTCATTTGAATTTTAGCTCTGAGAAATTTTCAGAATAAAAGCCATGAGAGAACAATACCCAAGTTCATTGATGAAATCTGCTGGGTATTTGCTTTATCTACACGGGGCTTTTATTTCCTGAGGAGTTGTTTCATTGCACTACAGTGGCCTAACTCACACATTCATACCAGCTTGCAGCAACTCCAGATTCCTAGGGAAAAGAGAGCACTAATAATGCATATTTGCCAACTTGGGTTTTCAGAATTGGTAACAAGGACTAGAGACCAGTTGCTGGCCTGCTTCCGCCCCCTAGTGATCATAACTGCTGCTTTTTGCTAAAGACAAGAGAACTGAGGACCAGTGAAATAAGCTGCTGCCTCGTCCCCCACTTTAGCAACCTATTCTCCAGATACCCACAGCCCTCCAGCTGCCCTTCCACCAATCTCAGAAAAGGGAAATGATCAACTCATTCACATTAAGGTGTCCAAGACTGAAAACTTCCCTTCACCCCAGACTATGCTTTTTAACAAAAGCACTGAACCAAAAAGGCAATGCTGCTTAACCCAAAAGCATAAATCACCAGTAGTGGAAATTTAGAAAGTTAAAAATTTTTTAATAAAAAAAGACTTTTTTCCCCTAGGCCTTTTTGTCTTTGTGTTTTGGAGGAATGTCTTTGAAAAGTTATCTAGTGCCTCGATTTCTTCAAGGAATTACAGCCTTTTCTATAATCTGGAGGAGAGGAAAGAAATTATCAGAAGACCCAGGAAAAGGTTCCATTTCCCCAACTTCTCTCCTCCGTCACCAGCTGCTCCCACCCCTGTCCCTGGCTGGAAAGTCGGCTCTGGGCGGCAACCGTGTCCAGCAGGGCAGCTCACCCCCCAGATGAGAAATGAGCAAGAAATGTTTGGCTGGACTCCAACCACCCTCCCCTAGCTGCTCCCAGGATCCCCACCACAGTTCCTCAGTGGGTCAGGGAGTTCTTCAGGCAGGTGGCCAATCCCCACGAATAGCTTTTGATCTGGAAAGTAGGGTTGAACAATGAGAGTCAGACTAGGAGACAGACTCTGGGAAGCTTGAGAGGCCCCGGGCAATGTTTCTGAATTCTGGCTTGAATGGGTCATCCATCAAACCCCTCCCAAGTGTTAGCAATTGGCCTCTCCCCAACCAGGAGCAATGCCAGAGGGTCGCCCCTGCCACCAGTGCCCAAGTTCAACCTAGATGGAACCAGGAAGAAAAGGGAGAGAATGCAGAGAGGAGGGCGGCTTTGTGTTGTGGGTGTAGCTTGCTGAGAAGCCAAAGGGACCCATGAGTGCCTCCAATCTGCCATCACCAACTCCCCCAAACACAGTCTGCGGAAGTTAGAAGCTGGTGGAGCGTGACTGGTGCCTGGAGTCAAAGGGCCGGTTTCAGTGCACAGTCTCAACTACAGGAAGTACTGTGACTTGGATAGAATCTGGTGTCAGGCAGACCTGAGTTTGAATCCCAGCTCTGCCACTGGGTAGCTGTGCAGACTTTGATGACTCTTACGCCATCCTTTAATTTTCAGCTCAAACATTACACCCTCAGGGACAACGTCTCTGGCCCCACAAATCAGATCGGATCCCCCTTATATAAACTTCTTAATCCCTAATAATTTTTATTTATCACATGCATCATCATTTGTAATTTTATCATTTATGTGTGAGGTGATTCGTCTAACTTTTCCCATACTGCATTCTAAGCTCAAAGTGGGCAGAGAGCTCATCTCTTGCATTTACCACCTTTTTCCCCAGGACTAGAACAGAGCATAACTTCAATAAGGATTTGAGAAACGAATGAACCATCCTGAGCCTTTATCATCTATAAAATGGGATGATAGTACCATCCTTGTAAGTTTAAAGTGAATATTTAATGGAAATATATTTGTGAAAATTCTACCCTGTGTCTGACAAGGAGTAAGGCTCAGAAGGGAGCCATTCCTTTGCCACCTTCTCTTCAGAGGCCTACCATATATAGGTGGACAGTTCCCTGGCCACCAGAGGTGCCACTGAGCAGTGAACTGAGCCAAACTAGAAAACCGGAGACCTGAACAATCCACAGATTCCATCAAAAGTCCCTGAATAATCAAAAGTAGTTGGCACATTACAATTCATCACCTCTTCCCTCTACGTGTCCCTTGATGGCAGGAAAAGTTATCTCCAGCTTCACTTTCCTTTCCATCCCAGACAGAGAGTAGCCAGAGGGACTGTAAATTCATTCCTAACATTTTCAGTTGTTTGAGTTATGTTCTACAAGAATTAAGAAGGTGACTTTAAAAACATGAAGGAGAAATAAAGGTTGCACTTCCCAGAGCAGAGTACAGGTGTAAAATGAAACTGAACTTTTAATATGAAACTGCTCTGGAGGAGAAAGGACTAAGAATATTTTTATAGAATACTTGCATTATGGGTAATTTTTTTAAATCCAGAGTTCAACTTGCATGACATTGAGGCATAAGTCTACCACTTAATGACATTTATAACTCTGTAACAATACGTTTTGTATAAATTACTGCTGAGGCTTAACATTTCTGATTATGATATATAGAATAAAGTGATGTCATAAAGGCAAAGTTTGTAAGTTACGATCTGTCCTGTTGCTTTAAATAAGAGGATTTCTGGAGACAATCGCCTTGATGAATATAAACTCAAATGAACCTTGAATCTCTTCAATTATTCTTATTTAGAATTCATTTTCCTTTGAACTTTCATTTAACTCAAAGCATAATCGTTCCATTATAAATCAAGCGAGAGCTTGTCTTTCCTGCAATAACAAGTATGCTTTAAATAATGAAGCAACACCTATGATCATAAAAGATAACGTTTCAATGCACCAAAATACAAAAGGTAAAGAGATTTATTACCTTAGTTCAGTAACGATGAGTTGAATATTTTTGTAGCAACAGACATCTCTATTCCAGATAACACTTTTTGTTTGACTTTTTAGTGTATTTTCATTCCCAGAAGACTGGGATGCCTTATTATCAATGAGAGAAACCCACGATGCAACACACAATGCTGTTGTTGCTTTTTGTTCAATTTCCTGAGTAGGTTAATGAGTATAAATATCTCTCAGCCTCCCTGGCCCTCTTTTCCTTTATGAAAGAGCTTGCCTAATCATCCTAAATTCACCCCAAACTCCAAAGGAAAAGACTATGAACGTTTCTTTCTGTACAGAATTATGGTGAGGAATAACTAAGTTAATGGAGGTGAATATAGTTTAAAAGGCAAAAAAGTGCTATACATATCATTTGATGGTTTTTACTCTGTATTTTGTAAATACTCCTACACATCTACTATGTGAACTATGCTATTCAATATAACACAGATATCTCTGGGGCATCTCCAGGGTAGTACAGATGAAAAAGTGTAATGAAGAGGGACTTGGAGTTGCCATAATAAATTCTCTTGGATGATATGGAAACCCCACATTATAACAAGTCAAGTGGCCAAACTATCCCAAACAAGCACCTTTTACCCCATTGAAAAATCTCACCAGCAGACAAAACACAGAACTAAGCAGGTAGTCTGGGTGGTTGAGTGACTCTCTTCCTGTTATCTCTTTATGCATTTCATCTTCAAAGCATTGTGACCTGTCTTCAATACACCCTCGGGTGTGGGATTTACATTTTTAATATTGGCATTTATGACGTGGTGCTTTTTCCTGGTTAATTGGTATCAGAGCAAAATGTTTGCCTCTCTCATGAAATAAATCTCTTCAAGAGCTTCAATCACACATTCTTTTGTTCTATCCTTCATTTGAAATGGGCTCCATAAAGCCGCTACATAATCTTTTGCCTCTCACGTTTTTAAATCTGGGGGTTTATGCTTTAATAGCTTTGATGTGTGTACTCTTTAGCCTGTTACTTAAACCGTGTTCCTCCCCGCCTGACACCCCACTCCCCCTCAGCCTTACAAGCCTGTACCCTCTGAGGCTGAAAGGATTTATTTATCATCCAGAATGTTTCCATAATTTTGGAAACATATGTTTCGAAATTACATTCCAACATCTCATACTATGTTCTTTGTCTTGCATCTGTTCTGTAAAAACAAATAAAACGCACATAATTATATTCCAATGGCTGCAGAGTCTCTGTTTCCCGCAAGAGTTGGTTCTTCCACAAACAGTGAGAGTCACACAACAAAGGCACTGACACCCCCCTGCGATGTCATCCAAATCTCATTCTTGTGTTAATTAGAGCTAACCAGTGATAATAGTAAACTTCTATCTTGTAACTGGGAAACTCTGACTCCTTTCCAAAGCTATTTCAGTTTTACAGGATAATCTCTTTATTGAAAATTAGCTATTGCTGAAAAACCAAAGACATAATACTCAACCATGCATGGACAATAACTTAGTAATTTTTTATCCTCTCTGGTTGTGACTTGCATTAAACATACTTTAAAAAATGCACTTCTCTCCCTGAAAGATATTGGTGGAAAGACAGTAAGTCAATGCACAACAAAGAAGATCCTCCAAACAAACAAACAAACAAACAAAAATCTGAATGAAATATAGAGAAATACTAGGCCAAAATATATTTCTTTTTTTCTATAAGTACCCCACCACACGCCAGCTCTCTCCTGCTCAGGTCTTTCCCACCACAAAAACATCCACACACACACACACACATACAGACCATTTAAACATAGAAGCCCAATCATTTTACATCCACCATTTGACTAGAATGTTTGATGTCAAAATTAGATTAATTAGCATTAAGACACTTGAAAAAGCCCCTCAAAACTGAGAACTACTATTCAGCCTATTTATTAAAAACAAAATTTCCCCACTGAAATGCTCTCTCTCCTCAGGGTTCCACCCGTGTTACCATGATCCTTGTACTCTTTAGGTAATAAAAGAAATTCTGGAACTGAGAAGAGGGAGAAATCTGATGCCTGCAGTGGTGTGCCGGTAGATATTTAACAATCAGCTTGAGTGAGGAAAAAAAACTGACTTGTAGCATTTGTTAATTTCCATGATATGAATTCCTCCATCACAGCCAATTTCAAGCTACCACTGGGATGCTGCTGAAGTGCAGAACTGGGAATATCTATGCACGGTTGGTTCTTACCAGGTGGTTGGAGCTGGTTCCACCACTGGATGTCTGCGACTCCAGACTGAAATATATCCCCGGCACCTTTCACATCTGGCAGCATTCTAGAGGTAACTCTTGTCATTTGCTCTCAACCAGTCTGTTTCTAGAATAATTTTCAGACATTCCTGCCAATATCCTGGGCTAAAAGGCAGTTTATACTGACATGAAATCATAGGTGGGGAGGCTAGTCTTAGTTACTGAGTTCAGCTGATAGATAACAAAACCCACATAAATCCAAGCCCCCACATGATCCAGTCTCAGCATAAAGATATATTCAAAGAAAACACAAAGATGACTCCAGAAGTCTTGAAAAACAGTATCAGTGTGGGATTTTCTTATGAAGTTTTATGCCGGTGTTTCACCCAGAAATCTTCCCAATCAACCCTCCTTAGCCATCTTATAGTTTTACAGTTACAGTACAGGCTGAACACACACACATTCTTTCTCTCTTCCACGTTCTCCCTCTCCATGTCACACATATGCATGTGTGTGCACGTACACACTTGTACCGTTTCTACCTCCTAACCCTATCACCCGCGCCCTTTACTGCAATCACCCTTCACTTATATACACTCAGTACCCTGACTGCCCCCGACAGGCACAGGTCCCTGGGCAGTACCATTCTCCTCCCAATCTGACCGCTTTTCTCCAAATCTAGTGACTCATATTCTCTATTCCATTACAGTAACACAAGGTATTTGTCAGTGTGACTTTTGCAGCATCACAGTTTTAATAAGAAGAAGCATTTATCTTTTCCTCTCTATAATATTTGAGTTCCTTATACCTAGAGACTCAGGAAAGTCGTGCTGATGAGAGTCAAACCAGGCTGGAGGGCACAAGGACGTTCTTAACCACCGTACTCTGCTAATTCTCTGTCTAAAGAGAAGTCACTGAGGAACCTTGGCCAAGTCAAACTTCTTGTGCCTCAGTTTCCTCACCTGTAAAATGGAGCTTATAACAGTACCTACCTCATAGGGGACAGAGGGGAATTAAATGTGTTAATATATAGAGAGTGCTTAAAACAGTGCCTGGCACATAATAAGAGCAATTATGTTAGCCAGGTACCAACTAGTAATGTTAACCAGTACCTTCAGCTCTGCACAGCCTCTAGAATCCCATGACATTTGCACAGTATCTTCTCATAGGGTCCGAGGGAGGCAGCAAGTTTTTTAATAAAGGGTCAGATAGTAAATACTTTAGGCTTTACAAGCCACTTACAGCCTCTGTCACACAATCTGCATAGGGTGTTTAAGTCTTTAAAAATGTAAGAGACACAAGTGTGTCAATCACACATTCCCTCCGCAGGTGTTCACTTATCACTTACTATGTGCCAGGTACCTTTCTGGATGCTGAAGCTGCAAAGATGGAGAAGTTAGCATTCAACCTTTAGGAAGGGATGCTCATAGCCTGATACAAAGACAGTCATAGCACCATGTGTGGTAAGTGCTTAAAGGAAGGGGCGTGCTCTGGTTAGGGGAAGGTGATTGATGAGAAAGGTGTCCAAAAAGGAAAAGACCACTTGAGCTGTACCTTGAAAGATACAAGCAATTCACTCGTCACACAGAGACATAAGAGCAAGGAGGTCTCCAGGAAAATTGCAGTTTCTGGGATCAGAGGAGGCCCATGACATCCCATAAGATCAGTGAGAGCCAGATCAGGAAGTTAGGTTCCCTCACACTCACTGAGGCACTGAATTTTATTCTGTAGCCCTCTGGTTTCAAACTCTTCAGCACAGAAAAGTTGTCTTCAGCCAGTGTCTTCATTCAAAGCCCTGGATTCATGGAAAGCAAATCTGGTTGAAGCTGAACTGTAAATTCAGAGCCCCTCTCTCCTGCTGGCCTCCTGCAGCAGAAGCTGATCAGGGCAATCTCTGTGACCCCTGGCAGCACAGCTGGAAATCCACTGCTCCTGGCAATGGGCAGTAAGCTCAGGGCCCAGGAAAGTCCGGTGACTCCACTTATATTCTTCTGAAGTCAATAAAATGCCATATGTCTATAACCATTTTCATCTTGAGCAGACATCCCATTCTTTCCCAGCAGCACCTCTGCCTTTGCTGGTTGCAGGCCTGCTCCATGCATCTTAACACTTAATTACACACTATTTTGGGCCATTATCTAATTGTTTCTTGAGTAAGTCTTCTCTCCATCTAGATGAATTGGCCTAAAGATAGGAAGTGTATCTTGCTTCTCTTGTATCTCACTCAATGAGGAGATGCTACTGAAGCAAAGAGCTCTTCTGACCCCAAGATACTGAGACTCCTTATAGGAGGAAAGTGTTTTCAAGCAGAATAAGAGCAGTAACACAAGGAAATATCTCCCAGGATAAGCATTAACTTAGTGCATGGAGTATTTAGTGGGGAGGTGTTTATGTGTTTTAAGACTGAAGGTTTTTAATAATGTTTTGATTAGAGTCCTCGGTTCACAAAACATTATTGCTTTGGGTTAGGGTTCTAATTTCTATTTAATTAAATTCATCAATTTTCCAATTACAGTTTGTATAATTAAGGTTTTGCTTAAGAAATATTTTCCCATTCCTATGTTCCAAAGATGTTCTCCTATGTAATGTTTTACAAACTGTATTGTTTTACCTTTAATGATGTAGCATCAATAACTGTATATGGTGTGAGCCAGGGAGCTATTTAAAATGTATGTATGAAAACACTCCAAAATGTAGTGGCTTACATCTAAAACTAACATTTATTTTGCTCACACATTTGTATTGTAGGTAGGGATCAGCAGGGATGGTTCATCTTTGCGCCATGGAGTGGCAACTGAGATGAGTCACCTGGGGCAGAAGGATGCACTCTCAGGATGGCTTGCTGACAGCTGGCAAGTTTGTATGGCTGGCTGTCAACTGGGAGTCCCGCCAAGGCTGAGGGCCGCGGGCCATATCCTTCCCACCAGCACCTTGACTGTCACAGACTGTTTGAGCTTCTTCACATATGGTGGCTGAGTTCCAAGGGGAAAAATAGTAATGGCAGTTTATATCACCGGTATCACTTTATATCTCCTATCTTCAGAAATCATTTAGAATTACTTCTGCTGTAGTCAGAACCTGCCCAGAATCAAGGGGAGGAAACATAAAAGCCACATTTCAATGGGGAAAGTGTCAAAGTCACATTGTGAAAAAGCACATGTAGACAGGAGAGAACATTGCGATCATCTTTGGGAATAGAATTGGCCATGGGATCCAACTTTATCAGCAGTTCATTTTTATCATTTCTGAAGTTCCTCTATACACAGTCTGTCACTGAGCTCTCTATTCTCACACTGCTCTATTTCTCTGGGGTTTTTCTCCACATTAAGGCTAGTGATGTGTCCATATCTAATAGGATAACTTTCTTTTCTTCATCTTCCTTTGTTGATGAAGAGACAAGATAAGGATCTCCACGATCATTCACTAGTGTTAGCACAAAACTGAACTTCCTAGCCAAGACTATGGATAAAGAAATAGAGGTGTGAATTAGATTGTGAGTTATTCATGAACCTTTATTTTTCCATATTAGTTTTTAAATACATCTATCGAACTCCTAAAAATAATCCTTCTGGAATTTTCTTGGGATTGCCTTGACTTTATAACTTAATTTGGGGAGGATAAACATAATGTTATATTGTCATGCCACTAAAATGCATTTACTCTGATCATTTCTTCTGGCTACCTTTTATAGTTTTTAAGCATTTTAGTATTTCTTCTATAGAAGTCATATATTTTTATTAATCCCTAAATATTTCATAGTTTTGGTTTGTGCCATAAATATTATTTTTACTATGTTTTTTAATCTCTTTTTGCTGGAGTTGAGTACCTCTACTCATATTCATAAGCTGATCTTGCACCTGACAATTTTCCTTAATTTAATCTGTTGCTTTTGCTATGTAACAATCACATTATCTGCAAATAATGGCAATTTTGTTCCTTCCCCTCTAATTCACACATCTGATTTCCTTTTTTTTCATTCATAGTCTTGGCTAGGAAGTCCCATATTGTGCTAACACTAGTGAATCATAATGGAGATCCTTGTCGCCTCTTGATCTTAAATGAAATGCACCTTTCTCCAGTAAGTATAATTTGTGTTTTAAGTTTTTCATTACAGGTAGGTATCGAGCTTTATTAAATGCCTTTCTGTATCTACCAAAATTTTGTGATTTTTTTCTCCTTTAAGACTAAAGTCTATTAATGTGTTGAATTATATTACCATGTTGAATCATTCTTTCATTTCCGAATAAACCTCCGAAATGACAATATGTTTTCAACTACTAACAGTTGATAAGCTACTACAATATTTTATCTAGGATTTTTATATCTGTGATCATAAACAAAAGAGGTCAGTAATTTTCTTTTTTTATATTGTCATTATCCAATTTTAGAACAAAAATTATTTTTAACACAAAAATGAGTGGGACAGGGACTTCCCTGGTGGCCCAGGGGGTAAGAATCCACCTTTCAATTCAAGGGAAGTGGTTTTGATCCCCGACTGGGGAACTGAGACCCCACATGCTGCAGTGCAAGTAAGCCCATACATCAGAACTAGAGAGAAGCCCATACACCACAATTGAAGACCCCACATGCCACTGCTGAGACCTGGTGCTGCCAAATAAATAAATAAATACTTTTTTTAAATGAGTGGGACAGCTTTTGTTATATTCTCCTTTCTATTTTGAGGTTGCTGGAAGTGAATTGTAAAACTGTCTGAGTCAGGTGCCTTTTTGGAAAGGGGGTCTTTGATTGTTATCTCAATTTTTTGGTGTTTACTTGTTTATTCAAGTTTTCCGTGTCTTCTTTTACCAACACAGGCATTTAATAGTGTTCTCTAAATGTTCACATTTCATATAGAGTTTCCAAATTTAGTAGGATAAAGTTGTTCACAACTTAGTTCTATTTTATATCTCTCTAAAGCTGTTTCTCTTGAAAAGATCTGTATTTTCCATTAATCTTTTTTCCTGATCAACCTACATAGACTCATACCTTCATTAATTATTAAATAGTAATAGGATGGTTTCTGCTTTCTAAAGAGAAAAACAGTGGTTTGTCTATTGAATCATCTCCAGACCTCGCCCACCTCTCCATCCTGGAGACCACCTCTCAAGTCTATGCTCTTTGATGCAAAAAGAGAAGTCAGGAGCCTGAGCCATGTCCCTTTGGACCATCGTTCAAGCACGCCCTCTAGGGGCTATTGATCCACAGGCTACATGGATATTTGTCCATTGTTCTCATCCATCCCCAGCAAGAGCACCACTGAGGAAGCAATGACTCACTGCCCACCACATGCCCACCTTTGTATTAATACGAAGCCATACAAACCATAATCTTTCCCTGGAAATAAATACACGCTCTAGCTGGGAGATAAGAGTGACACTGAGGAATGCACCTGAGGGGAGAAAGAACTCTGAGCACAGATTCAGAACATCTTGAGCATCGAGCAGTCTGAAAGCTGCAAGAGAAATGCTCCAAGTGGCCAGTGCAAAGGTCCCGGCCAGAGCTGGAGCTCTGTTCCCTCTGCTGCTTCCTTCAGGCTAAGGATTACTCCAGCAACGGAAAAGGGAGAAGAGAAAGGACCATCGAAGAGGCCGAGAAGAGCACAGGAGGAACGCAGAGAAAAAGGAATTGCCGAGCTACACCAAGCTATGTGCAATCAGGACACATCCAATTGCTACAGCTGACATTTGTGTCACTTCTCACACAGAAGTTAAAAAAAGGACCCCCTCGCTGAATTCCCCCACACAAGTGCGGTATCATAGCTTGATGAGTGTGGAGACTTCAGCCGCCAAAGACTGTGCATTTCCCAATCCCACATAGCTTGCAACTGACAGACTGGGCACCCGAACCCTGGCCTTCTGACGCTAACATCATCCTCCTTCCCCTAAACCACGTGGCCTCCCAAAACAGCAAGTTACAGGACAAAGCGGAAACCAGCTTCCCATTGTTCACCCCACCTCTCCAAGTGCTCATCTCTCTGCCACACTCACCTCCTCCCCACACATCACACACACACACACACACACACACACACA
>SJYV01018828.1:1412059-1453495 GCA_006410875.1 Neotragus pygmaeus | reverse complement strand
TCCCAGGCCTTGAAATCTCACAGGCAGGGAAAAATAAATTCCAAATGAGGAGGATTTAGGGTAGACAACTCTTTATTTTGCTGCATAAAGAGATTGGAACAATTTTTTCCTCCTGTCCTGCCCTCATTTCATAATGACATGTAACCCCTGTGCAAGAGGCACTCCCCCACCCCGGGCCCCTCACGCTGGCCCCGGCGCCCTGCACCCTGCACAGGGTTCCTCCCGCTGAGGAAGACGTCCTCAGCTGGACCGAGGCTGGACCGAGGCCAGCAGGGAGCACAGGGATTGGAGGCGCAGTCCCCCTGCGAGCTTTTAAGGGACCCAGCCTCGCACACCCCCCATCACACCAGCCAAAGAGGAGACACGACCCACGGACGCACTGAGGAAGGTGCGGGCAAGCCAGACACGGCCCATCCACACGCGAGAACGGTGTTCAGCCATGAAAAGGCAAAGAGCTCCGACCCAGGCTAGGGCACGGATGACCCAGCAGGACATCATGTCCAGTGAAATGAGCCAGACACAAGACAGATCCTGTGCGACTCCACCCATGCAACAACCTAGAGGACTCAGATCCACAGACACAGGAAGGGTGGGGACAACGGGGAGCGGTGGGGAGAAAGGGGGGCCTGCCCAGGACGGCAAGTCAGGGTTTGAAGGGGACAGAGCTTGAGTGCTTGAGTTTGGGAAGATGAAACGAGTTCTAGAGATGGATGGTGGTGGTGGCTCAACAACGGGGATGTGTTTAATGCCCTTAAACGGTGCACTTTAAAAATGGTTAGGATGCTAAATTCACGCGATGTATAATTTACCATAATAGAGAAGAGATCGGAGAAGGCGATGGCACCCCGCTCCAGTACTCTTGCCTGGAGAATCCCATGGATGGAGGAGCCTGGTGGTCTGCGGTCCATGGGGTCGCTAAGAGTCGGACACGACTGAGCGACTTCACTTTCACTTTTCACTTTCATGNAAGCTATGGTTTTTCCAGTAGTCATGTATGGATGTGAGAGTTGGACTATAAAGAAAGCTGAGGACCGAAAGACTGATGCTTTTGAACTGTGGTGTTGAAGAAGAGTCTTGAGAGTCCATTGGACTACAAGGAGATCCAATCAGTCCATTCTAAAGGAAATCAGTCCTGAATATTCATAGGAAGGATTGATGCTGAAGGTGAAACTCCAATATCTTGGCCACCTGATGTGAAGAACTGACTCATTTGAAAAGACCCTGATGCTGGGAAAGATTGAATTCAGAAGGAGAAGATAACAGAGGATGAGATGCTTGGATAAAATCACCGACTCAATGGACATGAGTTTGAGCAAGCTCTGGGAGTTGGTGATAGACAGGGAAGCCTGACAAGCTGCAGCCCATGGGGTCGCAAAGAGGTGGACACAACTGAGCGACTGAACTGAACTGACTGAAAAGAAAAATCAGATCACATAATTATATAAAGAGTAAGCTCTCACCTATTTTTAAAGTTATATCTAAATATACACATAAAAAATGTTGGCAGGAAACACATCAAATGGTATTGATAATTACTTCTAGTGATAAGGTTATAATCAATTTTTACTTGATTCTCTCATTTTTTTATTTTTCAAATTTTCCAAAATTATAAAAATGTAATGACCAATTCTGAATTTGCTAAGCAAATAATTACTTACCCTATTTTAGACCAGGAATCAGGAGAGAAAGTGTTAGACATAATCTCTTCCTTTGCACAACTTACAGTTTCACAGATGAATAGGAACATACAGTTAAAAACCATTAGTCTTTAACATGTAATTACTGTAATGTACAGCATATGGTAATANACCCTATTTTAGACCAGGAATCAGGAGAGAAAGTGTTAGACATAATCTCTTCCTTTGCACAACTTACAGTTTCACAGATGAATAGGAACATACAGTTAAAAACCATTAGTCTTTAACATGTAATTACTGTAATGTACAGCATATGGTAATAATTAATGATACGATATTGTATATTTGAAAGTTGCTAAGAAAGTAGATCTTAATTTTTTTTTTTTTTTTTTGGCCATGCCTTGAGACATGCAGGATCTTTGTTCCCCATGCAGGAATCGGATCTATGCCCCCTTGCAGTAGAAGTGTAGAGCCCTAACCATTGGACTGCCAGGGAAGTCCCAAGAGTAGATCTTAAAAGTTCTCATCACAAGAAAAAAGTGTTCTTTAACTGTATGAAGATGAATGTTAATTAGACGTACTGTGGTGATCATTTTGCAATACACACAAATATTGAATCAGTATGTTATACACCTGATGCTAATATGTTATATGTCAATTATAACCCAATAAAAAATAATAAAATAAATAAACCATTAGATATCAAGATAGAACAACAAAGAGCCAAGTGCTAACCTGTTTCTTACCAAATGCCAAAATGTATGGAAGAGGTGTTCTGAACAATGAAACAACTAAAAGGGAAGATGTGATGCTAGTCACAGTTATTATCTTCTTCCTAACAAGACAGCTAGAATAGCCTTGCGAAATAATATGACAGTTCTCATCCATAGACAGAGTCAGAACTATACATGCTTGATTCTGGGTTTTGAGAGGTCCACTTCTTCAATATAATGCCTTCACCATGCACTGACATCTGAAATTTTAGTAGTAAATGTTTATCCTTTTATTTCATAGTCTACACTCTTGAAAAGAAAATGGACCAAGAAGTGGCAACATTTTATACAGGAGGGTACTCTTCCAGCTTCCATACGCCATTGACGGACATCACCAATCAATCTCAGCACTTTCCTTCCATCTGAGAATCTTCCACATGACACTTCAAGCAGCCACCAACAATTGAACAAAGTTGGGATGTGAATGGAAAGTTATTTGCCATTTCTTATTATTTCAGATCTGTATTTGAATGAGTTGAGAACTATACAAAGCTCTGTCACATCCATGATGTCATTCAAGCAGGTGTTCTTTTCTTTTCCTTCCTGCTAACATGGAGGACTTTAGGAGTTTCTGCAAACTACTCATGGACACATCACATATAAGCAGGTCCCAGATCCTAATGTGGAGGCTAGTTCTTCTTCCAAGTCCGCTGCTCTCTGTGAAAGGACTCCTCCCATACAGTGACATGAAAGAGTTGATCTTATCCTCTTCTGAAGTCAGGGGAGGGGAGAGTTTGAGGATCCTGAGAAGCACTGAGGATAGGAAAGGGCATCATCAAAAAGAAGCAGGTGTCGGAGTCCACGGGCTGTGGACATAAGGCATATCATAATTCTGCCAAAAGCAAGCACTGGGAAACCAGTAAAAATATTCAAGTTCCCTACTACCACTGGTATCTAACTAGGCTTCCATCAAGAATCCCAACAAGGGCAAGAACAGCAGCCACCACACAAAAGCCCAACAGAGATGGAACTGCACAGATGAGTCCCCAAGCCTCAAGGTGATGAAAGGATGCAGGCTGTTTTCCCTCATTCATTCTGGAGTCCAGGCAGCCCTTTTCTGCTTTCCAGGCTCTGAAGGACCAAAGCCAGCCAAACAGATACTCCCCAAGTTCTTCCCAAGTTCTAAACACTCGGTGGAAAAATCACAATCAACAACCCTTTTCTCCATCGTTGCTTCAAACGGGGCTCTCAGATCTGCCAGGGCTGCTTCATGGGCTGAAGTTCCACTCATCTGGCTCCATCTGGAGGCACCTTCAGGTTAATTTCCGAAAGCAAGGGCTTCCCTTCTCAGTGTGAGAGAGAGACAGACACAGAGACAGAGTGTGTATATTTACCAAGTATACCCATCAACTCTCCCTCCAATCCAATCCAATATTGAACATGCAACAGTCCTAAAAGTGTTTTAAAACACCAGAATTAGAATAGTGTGTTGAATTTGAGGTTAACGTACAAATTCTTGACTTTAAAAGGGGGGATTTTCACAACAAACATGCGTTGCTATAGAGACGGTATAAGCCTACATAAACTTCAGGCATTCATATTCACAGAAACTCCTGAAGCAAGACCAAGTGTTGGCCCTAACATTCCTGTTCTTGCCAACTTCCAAATAGTGCACAAATTATGCCAAAAATAAATGGGTGTGACTAATACAAGCTTAGAACATTTTTTTAAAATTTTACCTTGAGGGCAATATTTGTTGATATAGGAGCTGGGTGTGTAAAGCATACTTCCCCCTTCCATAAACCCATCTGTTTTATTTACACTTCCTAAAAGACCTGCACGCACATTTTTTCCATGAATTGTACAACTGCTAGTAATCATGTATCATTTCAATCTGTGCCCCAGTTCTATTTTAACACCATGTCTCTTCCTTTTTGTTTGTGATCCATTAAGCACATACTAGAGGCAAAACAGTCAAGACTTAACTCTTCTGGTCCCAATTACATACTCCAGGGCTGCAGAACTGTCAACCAGCTTTGCATAACTGACACCTCCAAGGTCTGCAAGCCTAGGGTAAATCCTATTACAAGCTCGGGGATGTCAAATTGGTTTCTGCCACTGACCATCTTTCCCGTGACCCCTTCCCCAACCCTCCAGGCCCCAATCCCAAATCCCTCATTTCTCCCACACTGGGGTCAACCTGTGTGACAACTGGGCTGTGCCCTGAGTCTACTCTCTCCTGTGCTGGAAACTCACTGCTAATTACTATAGTCACACTTCTTAATTCAACAAGCGCCAGGCGGCTGCCTGCCATCTCCCCAGTGGGCTGGGTCACCAGCTATCTCATGCAGGTCACTAAGTCGACATTTATTTCTGATAGGAGATGGTATTACAAGGTAGCTGTTCCAACATGAATGGTAATCAACAATAATTAAAAGTGATACACCCATTCTGACTCATATGATAGTGTTAAAAAAAAAAAAATCCAACAAGGGTGATAGATGGAGTAGAAAGAGAAAAAACTGCCTAGCCAAGACAGATAAAATTTCCATCTCAACTTCAAATTTCCAGATAAAGAGTGTGTGCGTGCCTTTGTTTACTTTAATTCACACAGTAGTGTGTCCACATTGTGACTGCAGTGAAAGGTAGCAAATTTGAATTTAAAATAAAATAAATTGAATGTTAAATAAAGGACATAGTTCACAGTGTTAGTCACTTCATCATGTCCAACTCTTTGTTACCCCATAGTCTATAGCCTCCCAAGCTCCTCTGTCCATGGAATTCTCCAGGCAAGAATACTGGAGTGGGTTGCCATTCCCTTTTCCAGGAGATCTCCCTGATCCAGGGATCAAACCTGGGTCTCCTGGATTGCAGGCAGATTCTTCACCACCTGAGCCACCAAGGAAACCCTAAAATAAAGGAAGGAAATGCTTACTCTCAAAGGTCAAGCCACTTCACCTTGACACCCAGACAGCAGTACCTCCAGCATCAGACCACACAAAACCTCCCCTCTGCCCATGGAGGTCGTCGTGGCTGTTCCAGGGCCGTTGCCAACTTCTAGTCTCAGAAACTGAGAAATCAACTACAACCAACCCTCTGGCTTCCAGAAGTGATTTAACCTGAGCTATAGAAATTGACTGCTGCCCACCCAGGTTCTCAGCCCACACCTGGAATCCTCTCTAGACCACTGGCAGTCTCAACAGACGCTACAAATTCCCAGGTCTTATTGGCAAACAGATACTGGAAGCATCCTCCCCCAGACACCTCCATGCTTTAGTCACAGATCACTTGCCCCCAGATCAAGATTCCATGGAGCTTTCTTCTAACCATGATTGAGATTATCCATAATAGTCACCCTTCTCACCACCACCACCCCCTCTCTGCTGCCCTCATCTTAAATCAGTTTCCCAGAATCAGGTCTTGAGTCTGTGATTCACTTGCCAGGAATATATCAATGAAGTGCTTTCACGAAGAATCAAGGAGGGAGTGGGGGAAGCAGGAGAAAAACAGGGAAAGAGCTGAGTATGGATGTGATTCCAAGCCTCTGCCTCACCCTGATTGCAAGGGGCAATCTAGAGTACACACTGAGGCAAGGAGCTAGCCCTTCGGACTCCCAGGAGGTCAATCATTTGCTGCCTGTCACCTCAGGGCAGAAGAGAAACCCCCAGACATGTCTGGCTCTTGTGCTGTGATTTAAGCAACACCAGTGGTCTGAAGACATCTTATGAAGAAGGCCATTGGTGCCAGCCTGGAAGCAAAGTGAAGGGAGATTGGGTGGTGGGCTCTAAGAACCCGTATAGGCTCTGAGGAAGCACTGGCAGTGCCCATAATGACCCTAGGGAAGTGAGCACTGGTAGTTTGTTTTGTTTTGTTTTGTTTTGTTTTGTTGCCACAGCCCTCAACTTGCAGAATCCTGCTTCCTCAACCAGGGATCCAACATGCATCCCCTGCCTTGGACGCAGAGAGTCCTGACCGCTGGACTCCCATGGAAGTGCCCCCACCCGTAGTATTTTAACATTAATTTCTGAAAGCAATTCTTAATATGAAAATCTTTGAAAGCCAGGTATGAATTGGCAGAGAGAAAATAATCACATCCCGGATTGCATCTACTCTACCAGGAAACACCAAAATGTAAAGTCTACTTCTCTGATATAATACCTGGACTGGGAAGTAAGAACGTGGGACCCAGACACTCTGTATATTAAAATGTTATACTTTGAAGCAGCTATGGGAACGTAAAGCACCATTCTAGCCTCCTTCCTGCATGTCCACCATCCAAGCACGATTATCCAACTCCCCCAGGGTGGCAGAATTGTAAAAGGCTTCCTCCTGTGCCCAAGACCTCCTCCTGCCTTCTGACCACCCAGCCTCCTGCCCCTCATTCTACCTACTCTGGCCATTTCAGGGAAGACTGAGAAATGGAGGGGGAGAATTTCAAAGAAGCCCGCATGCTCCCCACAAATGCTTCAGAGCATCGGCCCAGCTCAGATTGATAGATAGTGCCTGGACATGCGTCAGATGGAGAAGAGAATGATGCTCCTCTAGTGACGCCTGACACTGGTGCCGGATGAGGCAGTAAAGGCACATCGTGGAGGACAGATGCTCTAGAACCTTATCTACTCCTGACAGTACATCTGCCTGTCCAATACCTATCCTCCTCATCTCACATAAACGGTATTAACTAAAGGAAAAAGGGAAGAAATGGGTTTAGAATGCTTACCACTTTCAGTATAAAATTTGGAATCAAACCGTGTATAAAAGGAGTGGAGTGGGGTCTTCCCTGGTGGCTCAGGGGTAAAGAATCTGCCTGCCAACGCAGGAAGCATGGGTTCCATCCCTGATCCAGGAAGATCCCATATACCACGGGAACAATGAAGCCTGTGCCCCACAACTCCTGAGCCTGTGCCATAGAGCTTGGGAACCAAAAGTACCGAGCCCACGTGCCACAGCTGCTGAAACCTACATTCCCTAGAGCTGTGCTCCACAACGAGAAGCCCACGCACTGAAGCTGCAGAGTAGCTCCCATTCACCACTGGAGAAAAGCCTGCACAGCAACGAAGACCCAACACAGCCAAAAATAAATAATAAATAAGTAAAACCTTTTCCAAAAGAGCAGGGGGTAGCATCTGTCCTAAAGAAATGAACTATTTCAAGAAGAATATAGCGCATACAGAGAAATTCTTGAGACACACATAATAAATGGTGAGATAAAGACTTCACGAGTGTCAACACCTATGGACTTTCAGGTCATCAAGAGCCCACTCATGTGATGGATATGAACAAGTGTTCTTAATGTTTGGGATGTAATGAGAAGACTGTTCTAAAGGTACAGAAGGAGGTGGGATTTGAGCCAAGCCCTGTGTAAGTTAAATTTGGATGGAGGAAGAAGGGGTTTTCACTCTGCAGGAAGAACTAGAGAGAAGGAGCCATATTCTGGGCATGCTCACCAAGCCAGAGGGTTCTAGAGTACAGAAGACAGTTTCTCCCACATAGATAAAAAACCGTGCTTCCTGGCCTGCCCACGCTGCAGGCGGCTGCCTCAGGAGGCCCTTCACTCTTGGGGCTGCTCTCAAAGAATAGCGGGGCTTGAGGCGCTCACCACCAGTGAGGGCAGAGGACAGCATCTCAACCCCAGCTCAGGAGCCCCCCTTGTGCTGCCCAACCCGGTCCCAGGAACTCCAGCCAACACGTGTCTTCTTGCCAAAACCCCAACCTATGAAAACAGCCAGTGATGAGGGGAAAGCAGCAGGGGTCCCCACTCCCACCTGAAAAAGATACGTGGAAACAGCTCTTTCCTGTAAGACAAAAAATCACCACCATAAATACCCACTGGCTGCCTCTCTCCCACTTCCTGACTTACTTTCCAGCAGCTGGCCCCATATCTAACAAAATCTGACNCAAAACCCCAACCTATGAAAACAGCCAGTGATGAGGGGAAAGCAGCAGGGGTCCCCACTCCCACCTGAAAAAGATACGTGGAAACAGCTCTTTCCTGTAAGACAAAAAATCACCACCATAAATACCCACTGGCTGCCTCTCTCCCACTTCCTGACTTACTTTCCAGCAGCTGGCCCCATATCTAACAAAATCTGACCAACAGTCAGAATCCCAATCAGCCCCAGGACCTGACTGCCTCAGACCCTCCCTCCTGCCTCCCCCAGCCACCGTCCTCTCCCAGCCCCACCCCTGGATGAGCTGTGAGCAGAATACAGAAGCACAGGCCAGGGAGTGAGTGTACAAACTTGGACCAAGGCCCCCGTCCGCTCCCAGTTCCCCAGCTTGCACCCCTGTCCTCTTCCTGCAGAAGCAAGCCCTCCTCCCCTCACTCAGCCAAGCCAAATACTTAGGCACCAGTTCAGCTTTCCAGAAGCTGACGATCAGCTCCATGCTGAGACTTGTTCTAAAATAACTGAGAGGGGGTAGAGAAAGAGATGTGGGAACAGAGAGGAAGAAGGAAGCCCATTGGCTCCCTGTCTCTTGGCAATGAACCTGCCAAAGCAAAGTTTACAAGTTTTAGAGGCTTTGGGGCGGGAGAGGGGAGCCCTTTATCAGTGCTGATTTTAAGAACAACTTTTCAGCCTATTCACTCCATGTGCACTGGGGGCGATTTTGTTGCTCTAAGAACAAGAAACCAATGAGTGATACCTCCTCCCAAATTGCCCCCAGTCTCCTCAGGAATGGGACTCTTTTCAAGAGGAGTATCTCTCTGACACTGTGGATTAATAACAATAACAACTCACAATTGTGAGGAGCTTTTAACTTTTCAAAGTGCTCCTCCATCCATCACCCCACTTTATCCTGCTGACAGCCTGGTGATGCAGGTGGAGCTGGGATTATCAGGGCTGGCCTTCAGTGTAAGCAAAGATTAGGTGCTCAATAGGTCCGGGGGCCCAGGAAGGGACTGACGGCCTCAGAGTCCCTCCCAAAAAATTACACCTAACAGCCCTTCTCACAAAGACAGCTCTTCCATGTCACAGCATAGACAAGGCTTAAGAAGCAATAGACTGTGGAAAGACAACCCATCAATCAGTGTGTAATGCGGGGCAAATCCACAGGTGGGCCTTTCCTGAGAACCATTTTTAACAGGGGAAGGGAATGGGTTACCCAAAAGAAATGGAAGAAAACAGCTTATGTCACCCCTAAGATGATTAACTCTGAGTTATTGTTTAAGCTTTTTTTAAGAATACTTTTCCATTTATTTATTTATTCTCTTTTCGGCTGTATGACCTGCAGGATCCTAGTTCCCTGACCAGGGATTGAACTAGTTCCCCCTGAAGTGAAAGCGCAGAGTCTTAATTACTGGACTGCCAAGAAAGTCTTAGAAAAAAAAGAGGTCAAGTCACTCACTCATTCATTGCTTCCTTGATTCAAACACCTTCTTAGTAAGCTCCTATTGTGCCAACCAAGCCTGGTGGCACAAGATAAAGATGTAGACCCTGCCCTGGAACTCACAGGAGGGCAAAGAAGGCAACGTGAGTATCAGGATGGGGTTTTGACATATTCCACCCCTTCCACTTTCCTCTGCCCTCACTCTGGGTATCAGAGATGGCCTTCTAACTCACTGTCTACAATCCAGATGAAAAATGTAACTGATTTCAGAATAGATATTCTAAACACATGCATGCCTGTGTGCATCAGTCACTCAGTCCTGGCCAATTTTTTGTGACCCCATGGACTGCAGCCTACCAGGCTCCTCTGTCCATGGGATTTGTCAGGCAAGAATACTGGAGTGGGTTGCCATTTCCTTCTCTAAAAGATCTTCCCAACCCAGGGATCGAAACTGTGTCTCCTGCACTGGCAGGTGGATTCTTCAACCACTGAGCCATCAGGAAAGCCCATTTTAAACATATAGCAGAGATTTTTTTTAAGAAAGAAAGACAGAAATAAAACTCTAAAATCTTGATTTTCATATCAGAAGCCAACTGCTGGAAGTTTCAGAGTGCAGAGTCAGAGTCATTCACCATACAGTGGGGAAGAAGACACAACAGTGACCGTTTCATTTCAATCAGAAGGAGCACTCATTCCACCAGCTCCTCAGAGCAGGAGACTTCTTGGCGATCTGATCACATTAATTCATCAGGACACTGGGCCATGAGGGGTGCGGGTAGGACAGACGCATGACCCCTGTAATTCTGACTCCCATCACTCAGCCACAGGTCAACTCCTTAGATGCTTTTCTCCTCGAATGCAGAGAAAAACACGATTTGAGTATCTACAAATAATTTTGTTGTGGTAGTCTTTGTTTTTCAAAAATGCCCTTGGTATAACTGATTTCAAATGAAATCAGAATTTATTGGTGGACTATTTTTCAGCTTAGTCATCTTTTTTATCATGATAAAAAGCTGATATCATAAAATTTACCATCTTAACCATTTTTAGGTATACAGTTCAGTAGTGTTAAGTATATTTATTACATTGTTGTAAAACAGTCTCCAGAACCTTTTCATCTTACAGAAATAAAGCTCTATACCCATTAAACAATGACCCTTCCTTGCCCTCTCCTACCATCCCCTGGTAATTACCATTCTACTCTCCATATCTATGAATTTGATTACTTTACCTACTTTCATACAAGTAGAGTCATACCGTATTTGCCCTTCTGTCACTGGTTTATTTTATTTAGAGTAACATCCTCAGGGTTAATTGTGTTGAGGCATGTGACAATTTCCTTTGTTTTCAAGGCTGCATAGTAGTCCATTGAAGGTATAAACCTCATTTTCTTTATCCATTCATTCATCAGTGGACATTTGGGTTGCTTCTATTTCTTGGCTATTGTGAAAAATGCTGCTATGAACATAGGTGTGCAAATACCTCTCCAGCAGATCTAAAATTATTTTGGCTATATACCTAGGAGTAGAATTGCTGATAGTTGTAGTTTTCATTTTTTTTGNCCCATCCGGATCATCACAGATCACCAGGCTGGGCTTCCTGTGCTATACTACAGGTTCCCACTGGCTATCTATTTTAGTAGTCATCCTAATGAGTCTGAGATGATATCTATTATGGTTTTGATTTGCATTTACGTGGTGATTAGTGATATTGAGCATCTTTTCATATGCTTTTTTGGCCATTTGCTGATCAGTAACCATTTTAAAAGGCATTGATTTTTGAAGTCCTGAAATTTCACTTCCTTGTTCTTGGGCAGGTCCCAGCTGCCATCATTCAAGCAGGATGTTCCAGTGCAAAAGAGACAGTTTCTATCTTTTTCCTTTAAGATATGACTAAAGCAGAGCTTCTCAACCTCAGCACTATTGACATTTTGGACCAGGTTAACTCTTTGCTGTAGAGAATGTCCTGGGCATCACGTGCTGCTTAGCAGCATCTCAGGCCTTCAGACGCCAGTAGCATTTCTTACTCCACTTGTAACAACCAGAAATAAACCCAGAGAGTCCCTGGTGGTTTAGATGGTAAAGAATCTGCCTGCAGTGCAAGAGACCTGGGTTCGATCCCTGGGTCAAGAGGGTCCCCTGGAGNAGACGCCAGTAGCATTTCTTACTCCACTTGTAGCAACCAGAAATAAACCCAGAGAGTCCCTGGTGGTTTAGATGGTAAAGAATCTGCCTGCAGTGCAAGAGACCTGGGTTCGATCCCTGGGTCAAGAGGATCCCCTGGAGAAGGGAGTGGCAGTATACTCCAGTATTCTTGCCTGGAGAATCCCATGGACAGAGGAGCCTGGTGGTCTACAGTCCAGGAGGTCGCAAAGAGTTGGACACAACTAAGCAACTAACACTTTCACTTTCAATGCCAAATATCTCCACAGAGGGGGAGGGAGAGAGCAAGCAAACTTGCCCCGGGCTGAGAACTGCTGGATTTGAATTTGAAACTTAGCATGCTTAAAGCTGGCAAACACCATGTTTTTAAGCTTCTGAATCAACATTAGAAATTTTGGAAATATTACCTAAAAATTCAAATCTCCAGCTTCTCTCGAGAAAGCAAGACATCTTGCCTGCATTGCCCCATAGCAATAATCAGCTGGATTTAGTAGCTACTGCCCCACCCAAGTTTGAGTTTGTGGCCTCAACACAACCCATAAAACAAAACCTATTTGAATGCCAGATAAAGCTGCCTCCAGTTTTTCAAATGAAATCATTCCGATTTGCCTGACTTCTCCTATAAGTACAACAGAAAATCCCAGACTGCCTAATTGAAACATGTTAAACTGATTCTCTTGTTGTCTCTCTCTCTCTCCCCGCAAACCCCTGCCTACACTCACACATGAACACACACACACACACACACACACACAAAAGCACATGCTGAGCACACACACATACAGGGAAGCACATGTTGAGAGACAAAAAACCTTGGATTAGAAGTCTAGAAGTCAGGAGAACAGGATTCGAATCCTCAATTGGAGCAATATTCATTGAATGCCCACGACATGCAAGTTTTCATATTCAATCCCAGATCTCATTTGCACCTCAGCTTAATTATCTAACCAACTCCTTGGTTTTCTAATTGAACAGGTGAGCTCCAAGAGCTGTTTGAGCTCTAAACATCTATGATCCACTCATGGTGGTCACATTCAATAAAACACTGCAACTCTGAAATAACTGAGGCTGGGAACAGAGGAAGGGGAACAGAAAAAACTACAGAATCCTTTGAAAGAAATGTGGCTGTATTTTTTGTGTGTGTGTTTATGCAGTTTTGCACACTGGGCTGTAACAGACATTGGTGGGTGTGGTACACCTGGGGATGTACCACCCACCTCTCCCTGCAAGGAAGACCTTCTGCCCAGAATGGAGAGCACACTCTTCCAGATCTACCTCAGCTGCAGAGCAGCCTTGGCCAGTAGCCCACATCTGGGGAATGGTCAGATAGGTGTATATATATATATATATAGGTATTCATAGCCTGGTCAGGATATATATAAAGACCTGAGGCAGGATACCCCTGGGCAACACTTGCCCCCAAACTCTCCACTCTCTCGGCCAAAGCTTCTTTAGAGCTACATCACGGTTCAGCTTCTTCCTCTGCTCGGTCCTGTTTCCTGCACCTTCCCTTAATAGAAATTGAACCCTAATAATATCTTACACCTCAAACCTTATCTCAGCTTCTGCTTCTGGAGAGCACACATTTCGGCAGTTGGCTATTGTTGGAGAACCACGCACATATGTATGTGTGTGTGAGATTTTTTTTCAGAGAGACACTTTTGCCCAACTTGACTTGGAAGTAAATCCTGATTAGTCTGTAGTAATAAGTAGAGAATTCATGAGCCCATTCACCCTACTACTGACTGATTTAGGAAGGGAGTATGATCCACTCTTGGCCAATGAGTTGACACATGAAGTCTGCTGAGAAGTCTCTGGAAGAATTTCCTCAATAATAATTTTCTTCTACAATAAACAGCTGGGCAGGAACTATGGTTGTGTCCATTTCGATGCTACAACTCTGCAGTCATCTTGGTACCAGAAAAAGGTACCAAGCTCACAGAGAAGGGCAAAATGGAAAGAATGTGAGACCTTGGTGATGTTTCTGAAGCGCTGGTTTTGGAACCCTCTGGTGGGTCTTCTTGTTAAGTGAGATGACAAATTATTCATATTGTTTATTGCTTAAACCCTTCTGACCTGGGCTTTCCATAACTTGCAGTCAGAAGGATTCTATCCAATGTATAGCCTAGTAGAGATTCTTACAGGGTCTTCTTTTGCTGAACACCTAAAAAATTTAAATACGATGTCAATTTTTTGGTATGTGAGGTAATAAAGATTTGTCATCAAAACTAATGTAAACATGACTTTGAAATTCCATTCTGCTTGTAGTATGTTAGAAGAATTTGCCCATTTCACCCCATACCTGCTAATTATAATAGATTGTCAAAGTATTTCAAATTCAAGGTAATGGCCTCGTAATTAAGGCTGCATAGAACAATACCCAGCTTCCCAGGTGGCGCTAGTGGTAAAGAACCCACCTGCCAATGCAGGAGACACAAGAGATGAGGGTTCAGTCCCTAGGTGGGGGAAGATCCCCTGGAGGAGGGCATGGCAACCCACTCCAGTATTCTTGCCTGGAGAATCCCATGGATGGAGGAGCCTGGTGGGCTTGGTCTAAAGGGTCACAAAGTTGGACATGACTGAAGCGACTTGGCATGCACAGTACAATACTGCTGAGTCTTGGATATATGTTTATGCCCTGGAAATCTGTTGGAATTTTGTGGTAGCTCTTATCCCCTTCAGATCTCCAGAGGGCCATCTCTGGGCATAGAGTCACAATTCACTGACCAATTTCCTAATTATTCCATGGAAAGAACATCTTCTACAAACACAGCGTGGCTCACCCCTGAGAGAGACACTGTCTCTGCGGTATTTTACAAAGACAGAACTTGTTCATGACAAGCCATTAAACTACTGGCAGCCTAACAGAAAGCCAGACTCTAAATGGAAAGAAATGCAAATTTCTGCTTGAGGCCAGGCGTGCAGGCCAGAGAGTCAGTTCACTTGTGATCTTGTTGGGTCAACAGAATTCCTGCTCTCTTACTAGACGTGGGCAATCTGTCTTTGGTCTATACCAGCTTGCAATTTCCAATATTTGGGCTCAGAGACTATTCCTATGCCAATTCCCTTTGGCAGGAAAGACACCTTCTGGCATCATCATTGCTATTCCCAGTCCTTTATCCCTGCCAAGTTCCTCATGTTTTATCTATTTTTATTTGAATTGGTGATCAAGGGATTAACCCAGCTTATACAAATTCCATCTTCCAAAAGCGATTATGGTGTAGCTGCAATTGTGATATTTCACTCTCCAAATGAATCGAATTGCATTTTAATGACAGTAGACTCCATTAAGCAACACCTGATTGGGTTATTTCCTGGAAATTTTATCTTCATTGTTTTCTCCATTTGTGTTCCCCCAAAAAACTCAGCAGGAGAGCTATCAAGGACTGTTGCCAAGCTATACTGGATCATCCTTGAAATCATGGTCACATTTTCTTCTGTTTCTAACCTAGTCGGATATCCCTGTAGTCCTCATTCATTCCACAGGACACCCACAACATGGTGTCAACTTCTGCTGAAAAGGGGAGAAAATGTAAGTAGTTTTTTGATAGGTTACTTAATAGTTGTTGGGGACTGTAATTCTTCACAAGAAGCTCTCATATGGGATTATAATTTATATGTAATTTTCTATATTTATTAGAATTTATTTTTTTAATTACTTTTAAGGCATTTTTCTCCTTAGACTAGAAAAGCCAAATTGATTTTGTATTTTTTTAATCTAACCTGAATTAAGTTTAAGTTAAACTGAAGAGCAACACAATTACTCTGTGAATCAGTCTGCAGATGTCTAATTTTTCCTCCAACACCACTAGGCTTTAAGCAGTTCACATCCTCTCTGTAACGGAGTTTATTTAAGATCTTGACAGAGCTCAACAGTACAAGTGCCTGAGGGGCTGGGTGTGTTTGTCTTGTGCCCACAGTAATTCTAGGCCTGCACAACTCCTGCCGTAATAATAGGTGATTAATTCAGATTTGTTGTCAGAGAATAACTGAAGAGTGTCTGGACCATGAATCAAGTACCCTGATGGTGAGTTCAGCCAATCTGCCATCCATTTTTCCCTAGTACTCAGTGCCTGTGGTCAGAAGAAGGGAGAATGGTGAAACCATCCCACATAAAGAGTCAAATGCATATAAGAGAGGATGGGAGAGATGAGAGACTCTAAAAGAAATAGCAGCTTAATCTTCTGCATCCTTATTCTAATCTAAATACCCTGATTTTGTTTCTCCTTCTCCAAATAAAATTTTTGTAAAATGAGATCTTGAACTGAAAATGAAATTAGCACTTTCAATTAACCAGAATTTTAAAATTCTTCCTGAAGATATAGCAAAACTACAAATGAATCAGGAGAGAGAAAATATTTCTATGACCACCATCTATGCCCAAGAGCAATATTAGGGGCTATGTCACTATGTAGCAGATTTGAACCAATCCAATGCTAATCTGTACTTCTAAAAATTTATTTATTGAGCACCTATTGTTCATAATACCCTTTATGTACTACAGTACTCAGAAAACATAGGCTGCAGACTTACACTACTTACAATTTAGCTGAGAAGATAAGATACTTATGAAAATAGCTGTAAAGCACCACAATGACTGATTCAACGAGGCAAAGCATAAAAACAGACAACTTAAGGGGCAGAAAATAAATGCTACACTTTAGAAGACTGCATTATAAATTTCCCTCTTACTAAAGAAAACAAACCAAAATGCAAAATATGTTCAAGAGAATCCTAAATAATAAATTATATTTTTAATGGGCAGCTGCAAAATTAATCATAAAAAATGCTAACTTAAAGGTATTAGCCATGAAAAGATAGATTCGAAAACTTCTTACAGAGGAGAGATATTTGACCCAAAGCTGGTAAGTATTAAAGAACGTATTGTTTGCTTTTTATGTTAAGTATCTGTTCATGTATTACTTTTATAGCTTAAATAAATATTTTTAAAATATTTACGAACAAAGCCTGATTTAGTTTTCTAATTGCCTCCTGAAGTCTACTTGGGATCCTCTTTCAACATTCTTCATGTTAATAGGGCACATTAAACTGCATTTGGACAAATGTTCAGAAATGGAATATCTGAATAATAACCTTCTTATGTTTTAATAAGTACTCATTCACATACGTAAGACAAAGNTGTAGCTGCAATTGTGATATTTCACTCTCCAAATGAATCGAATTGCATTTTAATGACAGTAGACTCCATTAAGCAACACCTGATTGGGTTATTTCCTGGAAATTTTATCTTCATTGTTTTCTCCATTTGTGTTCCCCCAAAAAACTCAGCAGGAGAGCTATCAAGGACTGTTGCCAAGCTATACTGGATCATCCTTGAAATCATGGTCACATTTTCTTCTGTTTCTAACCTAGTCGGATATCCCTGTAGTCCTCATTCATTCCACAGGACACCCACAACATGGTGTCAACTTCTGCTGAAAAGGGGAGAAAATGTAAGTAGTTTTTTGATAGGTTACTTAATAGTTGTTGGGGACTGTAATTCTTCACAAGAAGCTCTCATATGGGATTATAATTTATATGTAATTTTCTATATTTATTAGAATTTATTTTTTTAATTACTTTTAAGGCATTTTTCTCCTTAGACTAGAAAAGCCAAATTGATTTTGTATTTTTTTAATCTAACCTGAATTAAGTTTAAGTTAAACTGAAGAGCAACACAATTACTCTGTGAATCAGTCTGCAGATGTCTAATTTTTCCTCCAACACCACTAGGCTTTAAGCAGTTCACATCCTCTCTGTAACGGAGTTTATTTAAGATCTTGACAGAGCTCAACAGTACAAGTGCCTGAGGGGCTGGGTGTGTTTGTCTTGTGCCCACAGTAATTCTAGGCCTGCACAACTCCTGCCGTAATAATAGGTGATTAATTCAGATTTGTTGTCAGAGAATAACTGAAGAGTGTCTGGACCATGAATCAAGTACCCTGATGGTGAGTTCAGCCAATCTGCCATCCATTTTTCCCTAGTACTCAGTGCCTGTGGTCAGAAGAAGGGAGAATGGTGAAACCATCCCACATAAAGAGTCAAATGCATATAAGAGAGGATGGGAGAGATGAGAGACTCTAAAAGAAATAGCAGCTTAATCTTCTGCATCCTTATTCTAATCTAAATACCCTGATTTTGTTTCTCCTTCTCCAAATAAAATTTTTGTAAAATGAGATCTTGAACTGAAAATGAAATTAGCACTTTCAATTAACCAGAATTTTAAAATTCTTCCTGAAGATATAGCAAAACTACAAATGAATCAGGAGAGAGAAAATATTTCTATGACCACCATCTATGCCCAAGAGCAATATTAGGGGCTATGTCACTATGTAGCAGATTTGAACCAATCCAATGCTAATCTGTACTTCTAAAAATTTATTTATTGAGCACCTATTGTTCATAATACCCTTTATGTACTACAGTACTCAGAAAACATAGGCTGCAGACTTACACTACTTACAATTTAGCTGAGAAGATAAGATACTTATGAAAATAGCTGTAAAGCACCACAATGACTGATTCAACGAGGCAAAGCATAAAAACAGACAACTTAAGGGGCAGAAAATAAATGCTACACTTTAGAAGACTGCATTATAAATTTCCCTCTTACTAAAGAAAACAAACCAAAATGCAAAATATGTTCAAGAGAATCCTAAATAATAAATTATATTTTTAATGGGCAGCTGCAAAATTAATCATAAAAAATGCTAACTTAAAGGTATTAGCCATGAAAAGATAGATTCGAAAACTTCTTACAGAGGAGAGATATTTGACCCAAAGCTGGTAAGTATTAAAGAACGTATTGTTTGCTTTTTATGTTAAGTATCTGTTCATGTATTACTTTTATAGCTTAAATAAATATTTTTAAAATATTTACGAACAAAGCCTGATTTAGTTTTCTAATTGCCTCCTGAAGTCTACTTGGGATCCTCTTTCAACATTCTTCATGTTAATAGGGCACATTAAACTGCATTTGGACAAATGTTCAGAAATGGAATATCTGAATAATAACCTTCTTATGTTTTAATAAGTACTCATTCACATACGTAAGACAAAGCATTATCAGTTGGAATATAAATGAATTCTGACACATCAAAAGCATTTTCTTTCCTCTGATATTTTATCTGTTTGTGGTCTGGATTTTGAAATACAGGAGAATGCTATCATGAATTCCAAATATAATTATGTGTTTCTAGAAAAGAAACGTCATTATTTGATAGCACAAATGGCTTTGGTATGATAGCCAATGCCATTTCCCCCACTTTGTTCTCGTAAGTCATTCTAATTGAACATTTGGAGGAGACTCAGGCCCTGTCCACACAGGCAAAATCAGAAATGGCATTAAAGCTATGATAGAACATCCTACTAAAAGATTACTTCCACAGAATAATTAAATCAAAAGCCAGACTTAAAGGTGAGGGACAAATATTAATCTCATACTCTTCTACCAAAAAGAAAATGACATCACCCAAAAAAAAAAAGGGGGGGGTCTTTTTTCTCGTTTACAAGATATAGAACAATTAAAAAAAAAAAGGATCAGGGCTCATGTCCTAATCTTGATTTCACTCCAAATGGAAAACAGGCCTAGGGAACTCAGAGTATGGCAACATATCAGGTTAATACCAATTCACTCTTTCAACTGCAAGATCAATACATGCACACAGGACAAAATGTGACATATATAAAAATATCCCTGGGCACTGACTTTGTTTAAATAAGTATTCTACTCGGCTACTTACTAACATCCTAAACAGAGTTTGTGGAATGTTTTATATCTACTTACATCCATTCTGGCTTTCACAGGGGGTGCAAACAGCTGGAAAACAGGTGCCTCAGAAAGTTGCCACCTGCCTGGGCCTGTGACCAGCATACAAATGCTCCCCTCTTTGAGTGTAGGCTCGGGAACAATAAAAAGAATATTTTCCCATACCTGTTTCCTCCTTCCTGAACAGAAACTTCCCTCTCTTGGGGAAGAGCCATTAGCAGAGCTGCCAGCAAAGGCCAGTCAAAAAGTGAGTTGAAACGGTTCCTATAACAGTAGCAGTAATGTAACAGTGATGTAATGGTCCTTACCCTTCTCTCTCCACCACAGTTCATAAGGACTCCTAGACTGAGAGAGTGTATTAATGGAAATCCATGCACTCTTGTCACTTTCATGGTGGGATCTACTCAGAGCGCCCTCACCCACATGGGTTATAAACACCAGTATTATAAAATTCCACGTCCTCTTGGAAGACTGTGATCCACACAAACAGAGTTAAGCAAACTAGTCCAAACAGGACAATTTATAAGCAATGTCAGTGGGACAATGAAAGATTAAACGTAAATGATGCAATCCATACAATAATGTATCACAAGGTCATCCTAGGGCAACCTAGTATGAGGCATCCTATTCCTAGTTGATTTGAAGATTTTTATCAGAGAACTAGACATTGAAATCAATGTCTATACACACATACACATACACATGGTGATAATGGCTAAAAGACCTGGAATTTACATCAAGGGGAAGAGACTCTAGAATCTATGTCCAGTTTTGAGTCACAGATTCTGTGCAGGAAACACAACAGAGAACCAGGCAAAGCAGTTTACTGTCCAGCCCCAAGAGGACTCAAGCAAAGCTTTCTCAATAAAGTTTTTGCAGTGAAAAGAAAGAGGTGACAATGGAAGAGCCAGATGACCTAATATAAGTGAAAACAGCAATTGCTGAGTTAAAAAAAGAAAGACCCGACTACATGCTACCTACACGAGACTCACTTCAACTTTAAGGACACACATAAATTCAATGAGATGGAAAAAGATATTCCATGCAAATCAAAATGAAAGAGAGTAGGGGAAACTATTCCATCAGACAAAACAGACCTTGAGAAAAAACTGTAACAAGAAACAAAGAGGGTCACTATGTAGTGATAAAGGGGTCAATTCATCCAAAAGACCTAATAGTCATTTGTGTGTGTGTGGCAGGGGGTGTGTATCTGCAACCAGGAGTGTACCTAAATATGTTAAACAAATGCTAACAGATCTGAAGAGAGGAATGGACAATAATACAATAATAGTGGGGAACTTCAATATCCAATTTTCAACAATAGATAGATCATACAGACAGAAAATCAATAAGAAGGAAACTTTGGGATTACACTACACTTTAGACTAAATAGACCTAACAGATATATATAGAACATTCCAACCAATAACAACAGAATACCCATATTCTTCTCAAGCACACACAAAACATTCTCCAGGATAGATTATATGATACAAAGCAAATCTTAGCAAATTTAAAAAGATTGAAATCATACCAAGTATCTCTTGACCTCAGGGGTATGAAACTAGAAATCAATACCAGAAAAGTAAAATTAGAAAATTCGCAAATATGTAGAAACTAAACAGCACACTCTTAAACAACAAATGAGTCAAATAAGAAATCAAAATGGAAATCAAAAATATTCTGAAATAATAAAAAATGGAAACATAATATACCAAAAGTTAGGGAAACAGAGAAAGCAATTCTAAGGGAAAAGTTCATAGAAATAAATGCCTACATTTAGGAAAAAACAAAGATATCAAATAAACAATGTAAAGAAGAAAGAAGAACAAACTAAGCTCAAATATAGTAGAAGGAAGGAAAACTTAAAAGATTAGAACAGAAACAAATGAAATAGAGACCTACTCCTAGACCTGTTCCTAGTTGATTTGACGATGTTTTATCAGAGAACTAGACATTGAAATCAGTGTCTATACACACATACACATGGTGATAATGGCTAAAAGACCTGGAATTTATATCAAGGGGAAGAGACTCTAGAATCTATGTCCAGTTTTGAGTCACAGATTATGTGCAGGAAACACAACAGAGAAGCAGGCAGTTTACTGTCCAGCCCCAAGAGGACTCAAACTGATTTTTGAAAATATAAACAAAATTGACAAACTTTTAGCTAGACTGACTAAAGATAAAAGAGAAAAGATTTAAATAAACAACATTAGAAGTGAAAGAGGAGACATTACAACTGGTACTACAGAAAAACATAAGATAATAAGAGACTGGTATGAACATTTATAGGCCATCCAATTGGATAACCTAGAATAGATACATGCCCCAAAACATACAACCTAACCAGACTAAACCATAAAGAAACAGAAAATCTTAACAGACCAATAGTAAGGAAGGAGGCTGAATCAGAACAGAAAAATCTTCCAACAAAGATAATCCCAGGTCCAGAGGATCTCCCTGGTGTATGGCCTAAATCAAATCCCTTGCGATTATACAGTGGAAGTGAGAAATAGATTTAAGGAACTAGATCTGATAGACAGACTGCCTGATGAACTATGAAGGTTTGTGACATTGTACAGGAGGCAGGGATCAAGACCATCTTCAAGAAAAAGAAATGCAAAAAAGCAAAATGGCTGTCTGAGAAGGCCTTACAAATAGCTGTGAAAAGAAGGGAAATGAAAAGCAAAGGAGAAAAGAAAGATATACCTATTTGAATGCAGATTTCCAAAGAATAGCAAGGAGAGATAAGAAAGCCTTCCTCAGGGATCAGTGCAAAGAAATAGAGGAAAACAATAGAATGGGAAAGACTAGAGATCTCTTCAAGAAAATTAGAGACACCAAGGGAACATTTCATGCAAAGATGGGCTCAATAAAGGACAGAAATGGTATGGACCTAACAGAAGAGAAGTTATTAAGAAGAGGTGGCAGGAATACATAGAAGAACTATACGAAAAAGATCTTCATGACCCAGATAATCACAATGGTGTGATCACTCACCTAGAGCCAGACATCCTGAAATGTGAAGTCAAGTGGGCCTTAGAAAGCATCACTATGAACAAAGCTAGTAGAGGTGATGGAATTCCAGTTGAGCTAGTCCAAATCCTGAATGATGATGCTGTGAAAGTGCTGCACTCGATATGTCAGCAAATTTGGAAAACTCAGCAGTGGCCACAGGACTGGAAAAGGTCAATTATCATTCCAATCCCAAAGAAAGGCAATGCCAAAGAATGCTCAAACTATGGCACAATGAATCTCAAGTGCATTATGCTAAATGAGAGAAACGAGACTCAAAGGCAACTTTCTATATGATTACATTTAGATTCGGACATTCTGGAAAAGGCAAAACTGTAGAGTCAAAGAACAGACCAACTGCCAGGGATTGAGGGTGAGATACAAGTGACTTCAAAAGCACAGCATGAGGGTAGGAGGAGTGAGAGGACCACATCTTGATTGTAACAGTGGTTATATGGCTATGAAATTGTCAAAATTCATTGAACTGAATACCAAAAGGAGTGAATTTTATTATATGTAAATTTTAGAGAAAATATTGTTTAAAAAACTGTGTGATCAGAGTCTGAAGTCCAAAGACAACAGACCAATTAAAATTGAACCTCTGAAGGCACAACACAGGCATCCATAGTTTTAAAAAACTCCCCAAGTGATTCAAATGTACAATAAATAGGGAGAAACACTGTACCCAGGAGCCAGGTTACTGGGAAAGACCCTGATGCTGGGAAAGATTGAAGGCAGGGGGAGAAGAGGGCAACAGAGGATAATGTGGTTGAATGGCATCACCGACTCAATGGACATGAGTTCGAGTAAACTCCAGGAGATAGTTCAGTTCAATTCAGTTCAGTCACTCAGTCATGTCCAACTCTTTGCAACCCCGTGGACTGCAGCACAACAGGCCTCCCTGTCCATCACCAACTCCCAGTGTCCATGGAGTCAGTGATGCCACCCAACCATCTCATCCTCTGTCATCCCCTTCTCCTCCAGCCTTTAATCTTTCCCAGCATCAGGGATTTTTCAAATGAGTCAGTTCTTTGCATCAGGTGGCCAAAGTATTGGAGTTTCAGCTTCAACATCAGTCCTTTCAATGAATATTCAGGACTGAGTTCCTTTAGGATGGACTGGTTGGATCTCCTTGCAGTCCAAGGGACTCTCAAGATTCTTCCCCAACACCAAGGGCAGGAAAGCCTGGCATGCTGCGGTCCATGGGGTTGGAAAGAGTCGGACATGACTTAGCCACTGAACAACAACTGTACTCAAAGCATGGGCCCCAGATGTAGCATCAGCATCACCTGGAATCATGTTAGAAATGCAAATTCTTGGAAGCCAGGCCAACCCTACTGAATCAAAAACTCTTGGGGGTGGGGCACTGCAGTCTGTGGTTTAACAAGCCTTCCAGGTAGTTCTGATTCTTGCTTCAGGATGAGATTGACATCTCTGCTTCCTGCAATGTTATGAGGATCCCCTCTGGGTGACCTCAGTCCTGACAAGGCCCCATCTTCCTCTTCTTCCCCATTGGAGCCCTTGATCCCCTCCCTGCAGAGCTAGCCCTGTCTCAGTATCCAGTCTAAGCCTAAACAAACACAAGAAATTCCAGAGTCCAACATGGTGGACCCTCTCCAGCTCTGATCTTGAACCTCAGCTCCTAGTTTATATTTTGTTCATGCTGCCTGCGCCCTCTCTTGGTGCTGTGAATCCTCTCTCGAACAAGGGCCTTACCTAGGTTTTCCAGCCCAATGACTAGAAGCCTATTTTGAAACTCAGTCCAGCAATTAGAGGTTCTGGAGCATGCAAAATAGTCTCCAAAACTGATGGCAACAAACAACAAATACCCACCTGGACTTNCTCTCGAACAAGGGCCTTACCTAGGTTTTCCAGCCCAATGACTAGAAGCCTATTTTGAAACTCAGTCCAGCAATTAGAGGTTCTGGAGCATGCAAAATAGTCTCCAAAACTGATGGCAACAAACAACAAATACCTACCTGGACTTCCAGGTGCACTGTGCTGCTACATGTTATCCACCCGTCAAGACCCCATGCCATTTATTTTAAGTCACCATCAGGCCGTCAGTTTTGCTTAAAGACACTTCTCACAAACAAGTGCATTCAAAGTCAAACATCCTTAAGTCAGATCAGCAGCAAGAGTGATCGTCTTTTAAACCTACATTTCCTTTATTCCTCCCGGTTTTTTGTTAAAATAAATCATCAGGAACTTCAGATGTTATGATAAATTCAAAAAGATGCAAGTTGACATAACTCACTGTTGATGAATTATCCACTGTCAAAGAAAGGGAGAATGCCCAGACCATTCCTGTTCCTGTCATAAATTATGTTGAGTTCTTAAGTCTGATAGGAAAGAGATAGAAGGGAGGGGAGGGGACAGGAGAGGAGAGGCCAAAAGGAGAGGAGAGGAATGGGATGCATACTGAAATTGATACAGATCAGCCGACATTGGGACGGAGTCAATATCTGCAAAATAAACATCATTTCTTACAATAGTCATTTAACAGCATGTTAAACATCTCCTGGCCCCTCAACAATCAAAACTGATTTAACACAGTCAGATGGTTCTATTTGGCAGGGAGGAATAAAGAAATTTATTTTAGGGGATGAATAATAACTCAAGGCTACTAGATCCCCTGGAGAAGGAAATGGCTATCCACTCCAGTCTTCTTGCCTGGAGAATCCCAGGGACAGAGGAGCCTGGTGAGCTACAGTCCACAGGGTCCCAAAGAGTCGGATGTTACTGAGTGACTTTCGCACACACGTTCTTTTCTTTTCATTTTCATTGCCACTAGCCTAATCCAGACCCATAACACTACCCACTTGAAGAAGGTCACAGCAGTCCCTGGATGGTGTCCATGTTCTCTCTAGTTCTAATCCATCATCTTCTAGCCTAGGACAATCTTCTAAAAGGCAGTTGGAATTGAGTTACTCCTCTGCCAATAATCATCTGATGCTCCCAGTTCAAGGCCCTCAATAAGATTCCAGGGACTTCCCTGGTGGTCCAGTGACTAAGACTCTGTGCTCCTGATGCAGGGGGCCCGGGTTCAATCCCTGGACAAGGAACTAGATCCTGCATGCCACAACTAAGAGCCAATGCAGTCAAATAAGTAAATAACAATTTTACAATATTTAAAAAGTAATAAAATTCCAACCGATCTCACCCCATACTACTCTTCTTCTCCAGCGACACCCAGCTCCAACCATCTGGCTTTTCTTCACAGGGGTTAGAACAGCTTCTCCCAACCTCCTCCAACCCCTCCCCATTCCCCCACACAAGCATTTTCCCCAGTAAGTCTCATGAATGTGCCTGATTCCATTTTGGTGTCTGCTTTTCAGATCATCTCACATAACGCAGAGTGAAAATTAGAGCAAAAAGTTTTTGGACAAGTTTGTAAATTCATCCTAGACTGTGAAAAGTGGAAAAGCACCTCTCCAAATGAAATTTTCCCACAAAACACTCCAAGATTCTCAAGTTATCCACAATCTAGCTAAATTTTCCCATTGATCACAACAGTCACCCAATTTACAGATGGGAATACCAAGCCTCAAGAGTTTAAATAAGTTGCTGAAGGACATACAGATTGTTAAGTGATGAAATCAGAGCTCTTGATCCGAAGTCCTAGTGCTCCTTTAACTATACTTTAATTGAAATTCAGGGAAATTGAAATGTCATAAGTGTTGTAAATGGCACATCACCATCTAATGAAAGGTTGCTATAAATCATCACCATCATCCTCATTTCTCCTTGAGGATCTCAGCAATAAAGCAAAAGCTGGGGCAAATCTGTCACAATGAATATGGAAGACAGCATAATGGTCCCCCAAAATATCTATATCCCAATTCCTAAAATTATGTTGAACCTGTACCTATGTAACTTTACACAGCAGGAGACTTTGCCAGTGTGATTAAGGATCCGGATTATCCCAGCGGGCTCAGTGTAGACACAAGAATTTTTATGAGAGGAAAGCAGCAGCATTCGAGTCAGAGAAGATGCGATAGAAGCGGAGGTCAGAGAATCGGAGAGCTCTGAGGACGCTGCTCTGCCAGCCTTGAAGATGCAAGGAGGCTACAGGCCAATTCATGTAGGCAGTTTCTAGAAGCTTGAAACAGCTAGGAAACAGCTTCTTCCCTAGATCCTCCAGAAGGAATCAGGCCAACTGACGACTTGATCTTAGACCTCTGATCTTCAGAACTGTCAACACCTTGATTTTAGGACATCTGACTTTCGTGACTGTAAGAGAGAAATTTGTGTTGTGGAAATGGCAACCCACTCCAGTATTCTTGCCTGGAGAATCCCAGGGATGGGGGAGCCTGGTGGGCTGCCATCTACGGGATCACACAGAGTCGGACACGACTAAAGCAACTTAGCAGTAGCAGCAGCAACAAGCCACCAAGTTTGCAGCCATTTGTTACAGCAGCAATAGGAACCTAATTAATACACTGAACACTCTAGACACTCACTACTGTAACAGTCATCCAAAACACACGCACATACACCATTACAGATTATACCTCCCCAAGCCCCAGGTCTTACTATAGTCTCTACCTGGACTTGGAGCCTCATGGTCCTTGCAGGTAGGACCTCCCTGAAGATCTTCTTCCAGTCCTCAGTTATGTGGCTCTGATTCACTCATCAGTGGACCTGTGCATTTTTAAGCAATTAAGAGGAAAAAAAAATAACAGATTTCCAGTTAAACCTGGAAATGCCAAAGAGGGTCCTGATATGCAAGATGTAACGTGCATATTAAGACCTGCAAATATCACAGCTTCCTTAAAAATAAATACAAAAGTGAACATGAACTTTCTCCAAGGGAGCTTGCAAGGAAGGTTTATATAAAATTAAACCATTCACAAGATCTTTCTGAGATGACTATTTAGAAACCCTCAAAAAGAAAAAAAATAATAATAAAAACACATCCCTGGCCTCTTTTGAAGCCACACCCCTGCCTTTGGGGAGCTTGAGGACTTCAAGTATGCCAGGATTTGTGTCTGGAGCATCTTTGGAACTTAATGAGGAGGGCAGAGACACCCCCACATGATATCCTGGATACAGTAACCATCTTTGACAACTGTAGACATAACAGAAACTAAGGGACAGCTGACAAAATTCCAAGGATATTTCACAGGACCCAGCTTGAAGGCCTCAAAGGCAATATAGGATCTATTTACAGGATCACAGGAGTTAGTTGCAATAGTTCTGAGAAACTATTAGCCTCAGCCAACCATCCACTGCCCTCTTTCCAGTGCCTGGTTCCCACTAACCTCTGTGTGTGCAGTGCTGATCATTGTTAAGAAAAGGAGAAAATAGCTTCAGGATAGCCCTGGCAATCTCTACCTTGAGATCTAAACCCATAATTCTTTCTGAGAAGAAATCAGAGAATCTGTTGCTTTATGCAATTAAATGAATGAATTAATAAACCACCTGAGTGTAGGATACTTAATACCTTATTGGAAAATTAATGTTTAAACTCCATATTACACCTTCAGTTGGTGATCAGTTTTAAATCAGAAATATAAAGAACTGAATATTCATTGGAAGGACTGATGCTGAAGTTACAATACTTTGGCTCTGATACCAAGACCCAACTCACTGGAAAAAACCCTAATGTTGGGAAAGATTGAGGGCAGGAGGAGAAAGGGGCAATGGAGGATGAGATGGTTGGATAGTATTATTGACTCAACAGACATGGGTTTGAGCAAACTCCGGGAGTTGGTGATGGACAGTGAGGCCTGGAGTCCATGGGATCTCAAAGAGTCAGCAGGACTGAATAACTGAACAACAACAAGAGAACTGGGAGAGAGAACCATGCAAACTGTGTGTATATAGTCAGTGCTAACTTGCAGCTTTCAAAGATCTTTTTCCACAGCTAAAGGAAAACAAAAATGTTTATGAAAGCCCTGGAAGAGAAATTACTTGGTTGGCTAAGGTACAAAGTATTCAGACAAAGCATATTGCTCCATATTTAGAGCTTCATAGAGATTTTATATCTTCTTTTTAAAAAGCTTTAGGGAGGGGGCTTCCCTGGTGACTCAGTGATAAAGAATACTCCTGCCAATGAAGGAGACAGGGGTTTGATCCCTGATCTGGGAAGATTCCACATGCAGCTTAGCCCGAGAACCACAGCTATTCAGCCTATTCAACCAGAGCCTGGGAGCTGCAACTACTGAAGCCCTCAAGCCCCAGAGCCCAGGCTCCACAACAAGAGAAGCCACTGCAATGAGACGCCCATGCACCGAAACGAGACACTAACCCAGCTCACCGCAACTAGAGAAAACCCTGCGCAGCCAACAAAGACCCAGCACAGCCAGAAATGCCCCCAAAACTACAGGGAAGGACTTCCCTGGTGGTCCAGAGGTCAAGAATCTGCATAGTAATGCAGGGGACTGGGATTTAATCCCTGATCAAGGACTAAGATCCCACATACCTCAGAACAACTAAGTCCGTGCCCAGCAGTTACTAAGCCTGTATGCTCTGGAGCCCGTGTGCCACAATTAGAGAGTCTGTGTGCCACAACAAAAGATCCCGAGTGATGCAATGAAAATCCTGAGTGCCACAGCTAAGACCCAGCACAGCCAAATAAACAAATAAATATACAAATATATATATTNCATCTCAACAAGCCCCAAATAGGAGTTTGTCTAGTTTTTAATGACATTACAGGGGTCCACAATAGCTGCTGCCAGAGTCAGTGGGCCAATGAGAGGGGGGCAAAGCCAGCGTAAATTCGGGGCATTTTGGCTGAAATGAGGCCCATGACCCACTGACTAAAGAGTCTTCTCTTGCCTAGAGACAGAAGTTCCAAGTTTTTCAATGGATAAAAGATAGTCCTTTTTTTTTCTTTTTGACTGTGACGTACAGCTTAGATTCCCACCTGGGGATCACACCCAGGCCCCCTGCATGGAAGCACAGAGTCCTAAATGCTGGACAGCCAGGGAATCCCAGGATAGTCTTTCTAATAAATGGTGCTAAACAGTTGGGCAATCATTTGCAACATAATGAACTTCAACCCATAATTTTACCCTATCAGCAAAAATTAACTCAAAATAAATCATAAGCCTAAATGTGAAATCCTGTATCAGAAATCTTCCAGAAGAAAACATAAAATCTTTGTGACGTTGAGTAGGCAGAAATTTCTTTGCATACAAAAATTATAAACTACAGAAGAAAAAGTTGGTAAATTGGCCATCATCAAAATAAAGTATGCACTTTAAAAGATGATGTTTACTGAAGCATAGAGCCAAAGACTGGGAGAAAATAATTGCAAAACATATATTGACAAACTCTTCTATCCAGAATATATATGAACTATCATAACTCAATAATACAGTTTTCTTGTATGGGCAAAATGAAGATCCGCTTTAGCAAAGAAGAGATACATATGACTGGTAAACCCATGAAAAGATGTTCAACATCATAAATCATTAGAGAAATGCAAGTTAAAACTAAAGTGAGATGTGCTGAGAAGAATACAGAGCAATTGGAACTTGATACTGTTTTAGTGAGAATTCAAAATGGTACAGCCACTTTAGAAAAGTCTGGTAATTTCTTATAAGTTTAAATACACCCTTGGCATTTGATCCAGCAGTTCCATTCCAAGGTATTTATCCAAGAGAAATTAAAACCTATATCCATAAAGGTTTGTATGAATATTTATAGGAGCTTTATTCATGATAACTAAAAACAGGAAAGCCACTCCTGTTCAACATCTGGTGGATGTCTAAAGAAATTATGAATCATCAATACAGTGGAGTACTATTCAGCCACAAAAAGGAACAAACTATTAATACTGCAGCAGCACCTCAAAAGCATTACACTAAGCGAAATAAGCAGGACACAAAAGGTTGTGTCTGTTTGCCTCTGTTTATATCGTATCCTAAAAAAGGCAAAATTATAGACAGAAATTAGACACTGATAGTAAAGTGCTGGGGTTGGAGGAGAGGACTGACTTTAAAGATATACAGAGGAACTTCAGGGGATGATGGAAATATTTGCATTTTGACTGTGATGATGATAGTTAGCAGACTATGTTTCTCAAAATTGGAAGAACTGTAGAAAAGGAGTGCATTTTACTACATGTGATTATATCTCAGTAAACTTGACTTCAATAGGAAAACAGTGAAGATTCTTGCCTACAATATCTTTGCTAGTAGGAACTTTTCCAGCATTAATTCTTACCATAGCCCTATATGATCAATAGGTATTAGTATTCTCATTCTACAGAAAGGAACCTGAGACTTGGCCTTGAGAAAGTTAAGTAATTTTTAAGACCAGACAGATAATAGGAGAGGCATGATACAGAGCTATATAAAACATGAGAAGAAATTATTTTTGAAATTAAGTTAAAAATATACTTCTTAAACTATTCCAACTTACTTCTGTCCTTGATACTATTCAGAGGAAAGGAAAATGAAGAGAATTGGCAGGATGGCTCACAAATTGGATAATCCACTTGCAGATAATGGCTTGATCATTTACTTCAACTCACGCTCGTCCTATGGGTACTGCATCTCCTGAACTGAACGTTGTATTTCCTCACCCAAATGATTGCTGCATCTTGAAAAAAAAATCCACAAGCCTAGAGAACATTTCAGAAAGAACTACTGAAATAAATGAGGGAACTAATGAATTTTAATATACAGTCAATTTTTTAATTAATACTTGTTCATATTAGAAAATGGAGAGAGAGTATTAGTGAAGACCATAAAAATCATAAAATACACACTGTACTGGGTATGAATGGGCCAGAGAAATGTTTACCACATCCTGCTTAAAATCTCTCTACTCCTTGAATCTTGAATTAATAGTTTAAAACTAGAAGTCAGAGCTTCCTTGATGGCTCAGTGATAGAGTCCACCTGCCAGTGCAGGGGACAGGGCTGTTCAATCCCTGATCTGGGAAGATCTCACATATCACAGGACAGCTAAGCCCATGTGGCACAGCTACAGGGTGGCCTCACTGGCTATGACTACAGTTAACCTGTGTGCAGCAACAGAGACCCAGTGCAGCCATAGAGAAATAAATCTTTAAAATAAATAATAGAACTCTAAGTATTGCTTCATCTTATAAGTACATGTAATCATGTACTACAGAATGGTGATTCAGGCAAACTCACCTTGGATATTTAGCTTCCCACCTACTAGTTACGTGGTCCTCGGTTTACTCACCTGAAAAATAAGAATAATCATATCTTCCTTGCATGGCTATTTTAAAGATGAGAGTTAATGTGCAGTTCTGGATATACTTTAAGAATTCAATAAATTGTAATTAGGTTATCAATGTTACTTCTGGTAATTATTTTCTGCATTAGGGAGTAGTCTACTTAGGGAACTTATTAAACTTGATGTGGTTTGAAAATATGAGTGTAAATGTTTACACGTGGCTGTTAAAGGAAGAACAGATGTTTTAGTACCTTCTGACCTTTTAAGATGATTGCTGCTGGAAGCAACTATCTTACTGCGTCATCTTTTGGAGCCAATATTATGCCTCACCTGAGACTGAGGAAGATAGTGACCTGGCCCAGAAGGACATTTCTTCTTATAAGCTTATGTGTTGTTATCAGTAACAGGTTCTATGGCTTTGAATACTTTAAATTTATTTTCAAATTCACCAGCCTTTGTGACGCCAAAGTCTGCAACCTGCAGTTCAGAGCAAACAACTCTTATTTCTGTGATTCACAGATAGAACTCCGTTTGTTTGTTTTTTTTTTTCATCCAGTCATTGTGAATTAATGTGTCTCCTTCCAGGAGACGGAATAGACTTCTGTTGACCTCAGTTTACCTTACTGAAGCAGCTCCAGAGGGTGGCCGCTTGTCCCTTTGAGGGACATCCAGGATCCCCCAAAGAGAATGAGTCTGCTCATCTCTTAACGCAACCTGCAAGTTTGGTGAAAATCTTCCCAGTTGTTTCCTTGTGACGCAGCAACAAAAGCATCAGAAATTTAATTTTACTCTCTTGTTCAGTTGCTCAGTTGTATCCGACTCTTTGCAAACCCATGGATTGCAGCACGCTAGGCTTCTCTGTCCACCATCTCCTGGAGCTTGCTCAAACTCATGTCCGTTTACTCTCTCAGGTTTGGCCTAAACTCTTGTGACTTTAAAATGACTTTCCCACTCTGATGTAGATGGCAAGCCATGCTTACCTTCTCTGAAAGACTGCCTGTCTGATTTCACGACAGTAATTGGGTCTTTCTCTTCATCATGGACGTGCTGTCTCCTAACAGAGAATGAATATTGGCCTGAGGGCGTTCTTGGTCATAGCCGACAGCTTGCAGCAGAAAGATGGAGAACCTCCCATGCCGGTTACCGGGGCTGTTCTCCCTTCAGGAAACACACTGAGGGTGAAGAAAACGTATCTGAGTAAGACACTAACTGAAGAGGAAGCCAAAATGATAGGTGGGTTTCAAAGATGTGTTCATGCTGGGTTTTATTAAGCCTTTAAAATGACCAGTAGATACTCACCCTTAGTCAGGTGTACTTTTAAAAAAATATTCATAAAAGTAGCTGATGAGACATTTCAACATTAATTGTTTTGATTCAGTCTGTGGTTTGTTTTACTGCCCTTTAAACTTTTTGGAACGTCCTGTTAAACATTTTGTTGTTTAAATGTTAGGTTTTTAATCTAAGTTTGGTGTTTTCAAACTTCTAATATTGATTATCTGGAGTTTACAGTAAATTTCTAAGTTATCTGTGTCCTTTGGTAGATAATCCTGTTTATAAAGCAACCATAAAAATATATTCATTCACTTATTCATTCCTGCATCCACTTTTATGGTTCCCCCCTTTTTTTTTTCAGTAAAATTAGTTTAATCTGTGTTTTAAACATGCCAAACCCCATATCTGCCAGGGTATATTTTAGATTTAGACTACGCAAGATTATTTTCTTTTTAATTTAACTATCTTAACCCAAAGAGATAACTTTTTGCATTTGTTTCCTTTTTTACTGAGTTTATGAATTTACAAACATGCTTCAAACTTGTTAAGACAGTTCATTGATTCCAAAGACCTGGAGGAAACATATGAGGAAACTTTTTTCTTGAAAATATTTCTCTGTAGTTATGAAATGGTTAAATGAGTTCACAAATTTTTAATACATGAGAAATAATCCTTACTAATTATTTCATTAAAGCACAAATTTTGGATGCAAAGCAATTTACATTTTTATTATATATATAAATATAGAAAATATATATACATATATGAAATACATATTCTATACACATTTGTCTTCCATTCTGCTGAGAGTGATAAAAATAATATCACTGAAATCATCTTCCTTCATGTAAAAATTTATAATGTGAAGCCATTTTATTACTTTTGCTTAAAAAAATGTTTATTTGGGGGAAAATATAATTATATTTATAATATAAAGTTATTAAAATTCTAACCCCAAATGAGCATTGTCTTTTATTACCTTTGATTCAGATAATCACTCATCATGGTGATTTTTTTTTTATACTAAGCAGAAACATGAAAATTCCAGCATGGAACTTTGTTTCCTTTTTTATTTTAACTCTTCTGGAAAATATTTGCCTTTGAAGAATTAGATTTCCTATATGTTAAATTTAAATGATTCTTTGGGTAACACCCACTACATGAGGGCGCTATGCTAAGAATCCTGCAGATAAAAGATTAGGATAGATTGGTCTAAATTAGCAGAATTAGACTCTTCTCCAAGAACTCATTGACTCACAGAAAGTCTTCAATAAAAAATACATCACCAAGGATAAATAAACTGGGAATTTCACTCTTTGATAGATTTAGTCAAATATGTTACTATAATGCATATTTTTCAGGCATGTCATTATATTACTCTCAAGTACGAAAAGCTGTGGACAACATTTTAAGGCACCTTGATAAAGAAGTAGGAAGGTGTATGATGCTGACTAACGTCCAGATGTTAAACAAAGAACCCGAAGACATGATCACGTGAGTATAAATGAGGACTAAGTTTTCAGTGAAGGATTAATGAACCAAAAGACACCAGCAGAGATCTTTCTCCTTTAATTTGTATATTGTTCTCATCTTATTAGAGTCAGCTCTAAGAAGTGTTATTCAGTGGTTAAGCCCACCCTCTGGGCTGCAGCACTCCAGGCTTCCCTGTCCTTCACTATCTCCTGGAGTTTGCTTATATTCATTTCATTTGAGTGGGTAATGTCATCAACCATCTGATCCTCTGTCACCCTCTTCCTTTTGCCTTTAACCTTTCCCAGCATCAGAGTCTTTTCCAGTGAGTCAGCTCTTTGAATCAGGTGGCCAGAGTATTGGAGCTTCAACTTCAGCATCAGTCCTTCCAAGGAATATATGAATATTCAGGGTTGGTTTCCTTTAAAGATGTGTTAGGGATATTAAAAACATAGTTTGATAATATTTGGATAACTGTAAAAGTAAAGTCAAATCCAAGATTGATCTTTTTTGGCTGTGTTTCAAGTATCATTAGGCCAGTAAGTTAGAAAATTGGTCCGAGACTTTCTGGTCCACAGTTTTCAGAAGTGATGTTTTGATCCCAAGCCCATGTGCTAGAGCAACACCACCAGTTTACAATCATACCATCTTTAAGAATCACAAGTTCACTTGTTTCTAGTGAGTATTCCTGAAATGTGAGAGTTAAATCTTAATACTCATCTCACATGCTAGTAAAGTGATGCTTAAAATTCTCCAAGCCAGACTTCAGAAATACGTGAACTGTGAACTCCAGATGTTCAAGCTGGTTTTAGAAAAAACAGAGGAACCAGAGATCAAATTGCCAACATCCACTGGATCATCAAAAAAGCAAGAGAGTTCCAGAAAAACATCTATTTCTGCTTTATTGACTATGCCAAAGCCTTTGACTGTGTGGATCACAATAAACTGTAGAAAATTCTTCAAGAGATGGGAATACCAGACCACCTGACCTGCCTCTTGAGAAATCTGTATGCAGGGCAGGAAGCAACAGTTAGAACTGTACATGGAACAACAGACTGGTTCCAAATAGGAAAAGTAGTACATCAAGGCTGTATATTGTCACCCTGCTTATTTAACTTCTATGTAGAGTACATCATGAGAAACGCTGGACTGGAGGAAGCACAAGCTGGAATCAAGATTGCCAGGAGAAATATCAATAACCTCAGATATAGAGATGACACCACCCTTATAGCAGAAAGTGAAGAATTAAAGAGCCTCTTGATGAAAGTGAAAGTGGAGAGTGAAAAGTTGGCTTAAAGCTCAACATTCAGAAAACTAAGATCATGGCATCCGGTCCCATCACTTCATGGNTGTGGATCACAAGAAACTGTAGAAAATTCTTCAAGAGATGGGAATACCAGACCACCTGACCTGCCTCTTGAGAAATCTGTATGCAGGTCAGGAAGCAACAGTTAGAACTGGACATGGAACAAAAGAGTGGCTCCAAATAGAAAAAGGGGTACATCAAGGCTGTATATTGTCACCCTGCTTATTTAATTTATATGCAGAGTACATCCTGAGAAACTGGGCTGGATGAAGTACAAGCTGGAATCAAGATTGCTGGGAGAAATATCAATAACCTCAGATATGCAGATGACACCACCTTTATGGCAGAAAGAGAAGAACTAAAGAGCCTCTTGATAAAAGTGAAAGAGGAGAGTGAAAAAACTGGCTTAAAGCTCAACATTCAGAAAACTAAGAACATGGCAGCCAGTCCCATCACTTCATAGAAAATAGATGGGGAAAGAGTGGAACCAGTGGCTGACTTTATTTTGGGGGGCTCCAAAATCACTGCAGATGGTGACTGCAGCCATGAAATTAAACGACGCCTATCCCTTGGCTTCCCTGGTGGCTCAGAGGTTAAAACGTGTGCCTGGAATGTGGGAGACCTTGGTTCAATCCCTGGGTTGGGAAGATCCCTGGAGAAAGAAATGGCAACCCACTCCAGTACTCTTGCCTAGAGAATCCCATGGAGGGAGGAGCCTGGTAGGCTATAGTCCATGGGATCGCAAAGAGTCGGACATGACTGAATGACTTCATTTTCACTTTCACTTTACTCCTTGGCAGGAAGTTATAACCAACCTAGACAGCATATTAAAAAGCAGAGACATTATTTTGCCAACAAAGGTCTGTCTAGCCAACACTATGGTTTTTCCAGTGGTCATGTATGGATGTGAGAGTTGGACTATAAAGAAAGCTGAGCACCGAAGAACTGATGTTTTTGAACTGTGATGTTGGAGAACACTCTTAAGAGTTCCTTGGACTGCAAGGAGATTCTACCAGTCCATCCTAAAGGAGATCAGTCCTGAGTGTTCTTTGGAAGGACTGATGTTGAAACTGAAACTCCAATACTTTGGCCACCTGATGCACAAAACTGACTCATTTGAAAAGACCCTGATCCTGGGAAAGATTGAAGGCAGGAGGAGAAGGTGACAACAGAGGATGAGATGGTTGGATGGCATTACTGACACAATGAACATGAGTTTGGGTGGACTCCGGGAGTTGGTGATGGACAGAGAGGGCTGGTGTGCTGCAGTCCATGGGGTCACAGAGAGTCGGACATGACTAAGCAACTAAACTGAACTGAAATATTCAAAATAGGAAATTATTGAATAAATTATGATAAACAATGGAGTATCAGGTAGCTATTTAAAGAAATGTGGCAATGGTGCATTTATTGGCACAGAGTGATATTCATAACATATTTTCAGAGGAGGAAAGGAAGTACAGATAGGGTATACTGTATGAGTTCATTTTTGTGAGATAGACGAAGGGATGGATAAGGGGATGGGTGGATGGGTGGATGGATGGATAGATGGATGAGTGGATGGGTTAATGGATGGATAGAAGGTGGGTGAATGGGCGCTGGGTGAATGGGGGTAGATAGATTAGGGAGTAGGTGGATGAATGGATGGATGGGGGTGGGGTAGCTGGACAGATGGATGGATGGGTGAATAGAAATAACCAGGAGATGCTACATCTCTGTTAGGAGAGAAAACCTTTTCTCCACCCCAGGTTTTCCTTGAGAAGGGATTATCAATAAACTCTCCTGGTCTCTCTCCATCCCCTTTAACTCATTCCATCTCTGGGGAAGAGGACTGACTTATTTGACTGGTAAATCTAAGAAGAATAACAGGTCTACCTGGCTTGCTTCTCCCTTCTCACCCCTGGGAGTGATCTGGCTGCAGTGAACAGTTTCCACTGCCCTCTGGGCCAGAAGTCCCACCCAGTCCACTGCCAGCTGTGCCTGGGTGGCTGCATCTGTCTAATTCTGGGGTTCAGTTTGCAGCCGCATGTGGCTCTCACACTATATTACATCTCCAACTTTTCCTTTATCTACAGTAAAGAAGACGTCCTGGCCTCTTTCTGTACTCTTGGCCATATTTGTGGTTGTTCTGCAACCAGGTGGGGAAGTAGGGTGGAATTCACTGGATCTCCTCAGAGGTCCCAACATCACTCAGTCAAGGCTCTCAGTGAAAAGCAGTAAAACCTTATCTGATGACCTAAGGCAAAGAGGACTTTATTAAAAGAATAACTAGTAGGCAGGGGGTTGGCAATTTCTAGATTAGGCAGAAGAACCAGGTTTAGGGGAGGTCAGAGAGAAGGATGTTCAACAAAGAAGTTCCAGGGGAGAGTCTGGCCAGCAGCCAGCTTTTCAATGACCCTTCCAACCATTCCTTCTACTCATGCATGCTTTGCTCAAAACTGGAAGTCTGAGGAAATAATGTCCAAATGGTCCAAGGGTGCCTGCCTCACATCCACCCTCCACTTCCCTTTCCTAACCAAGCCCAGATTTTCAAGAATCCATTGCTTCTCCTCTCATTTTTTAGGGAAGAGGGATCCCTCCCAACCTTGATTTATCCTGTTTCCCTCATCACAGTTCAGGGGTAAGCAGGCCACATGGGCAGGGCCAGTCAGGGGACGACTTGGAATGCCAGGTGGAAACCCTTCTATCTCTGTCCCTCAGACACAGGTAGGAAAGCATGTGGCTTTGGGGGTTGTGCCTAACTTAAAATACAGTGGACACAACAGAAGCCTAAACAGAGTGAGAGACTGACAGTCACTCAACCCAACCCACCTGAAGCCAGATGGGGTGCTGAGCAAGCCCAAATAACCAGCGCGCACTGGTTATGATGGCAGGGGCCAGATTCAGACAGCTTGGGCTTGGATCCTCAACCTGCCACTTTTTCACTGGCTCATCTGAGCCTTTCTGATCTCTAAAATCAGGATGATAACAGGACTTTCTCCTCCAGTTACCAGAGGATGGGATGAGGTCATCTGTGTAGAGCCCTTTGCACTGCACCTGGCTCAGAGAAGCTGCTGGGTTTGCAGGTTTTGGGGAAATAGTAGATGGACCAGGTGCCTCTGGCGCCACTTCAGACTCTCTCTTCCTCACCCACACCCAACCCTACAGCACCAAACTCAGGCCCACACAGGTCCTCTTTCTCTGATTTTGCAGTGAAGCACCCTCTGGTGTTCCTGCATGTGTGACCCTGAAATGCAGACAAGGAGAGTTCCCTTAGAGCAAGTGTTCCAACAGCAGGAGATGAAAGTCAATGAATAAGCACCTCCCTCTTTTTCTCTAGACAAAGTGTCCCAACGTGGACTTCCTACGCCCCAGGCCCCTCGAGCAGTCAGAATGGCTTAAGCTCCCAGGTGCCCTTAGCAGTGGTCAGAGCCAATGTGCATCCTTCTCTTAGCTTTCTCTCCCTTGTTTCGGTCCCCAGTCCCTTGCTCCCACGGCCTCTCGGGCTTTCATTCCTGACAGACCAGGCTGACCTTGGGTTATCTCTGGGCAGTCCATTTTCACAGTTGGTGTTTCTTTTTCTCTCTTTCCCTTATCTCTGTGTGTGCTTATTCACTCAGCTGTATCCGACTCTCTGCGACCCATGGACTGCAGCCCACCAGGCACCTCTGTCCATGGGGATTCTCCAGGCAAGAATACTGGAGTGGGTTGCCATGCCCTCCTCCAGGGGATCTTCCCAACCCAGGGATCGAACCCAGGTCTCCCGCATTGTGGGTGGTCTCTTTACTGACTGAGCTACCAGGGAAGGCCCTTATCTCTATTTTCTAACCATTCTTACAATAACCTTCCTACTTACATGATTTTTTTAAGTTCTTTCTTCCCAGGAAGTGGGGAGCAGAAGGCAGGAGCCCTCTTCCAGAGGACCTTCCCCACCCAGGGATCAAACCTGTGACTCTTACATCTCCCACATCTGCCACATTGGCACATGGTTCTTTACCACTAGCGCCACCTGGGAGGCCCCTTAGCACAACACAGTCTTCCCAGGAGCCAGGAGCAGAAAGCAGGACGGGGGTGTGATTACTCTTCCTGGATGTTGTATACCAGCTCTGAGATGGGTTTCTCAGAAAGGGGGAGAATCCTGAGGAAAGAGGAGATGGGGGACAGGGGAGGGAGGGCATCAGCCCCCTTTGTTCTCCAGCGTGGCTCCTAAGAAGGAGCAGGCCCCCCTGTTGCAGACCTTCTGTCCTGAGAAGGTGTTAACTGGCTGAAAGAGAAGCCGAGAAGGCAGGAGGGGCAACAAGCTAGGTGTGAAGGCCCCTCACAGAGCTGCAGAGAGCTCTCTGCCTGTGGCTCAGATGGGTGTTGACAGAAGACACTGAGCCACACAGCTGTGTGTGAAGGGACAGGAATACAACTGGACAGTCTCATAGCTGAAAAGCAGGAGGCTTTGCAGAAGAAGGCAAAAAAAAAAAACCTGCCTCGCCTGTTTTTATCACTAAGTGGGACTCGGGTTCCCTACTGTCTCGGGGTCTGTCCCTTTCCTGAGGACCAGAGTCCTGGGTCCCAGGCTGTGATCCAGGCTCCATGTAGCTACCCTTCCTCCCGCGTAAGCCTGGGAGAAGCAGGGCAGGCCGGCTGAATGCCAGGCTGGTCTGGAGGTTCAGACAGTGTGGGTGATCCGATTTCCAGAATTTGATAAGAAGGTTACCTTCTGAGACAAGTAGGTAAGAGCCTCAGAAATCAGCACAAAACAATGAAAGAGAAAGGTCACTGAGCCCTGCCTCCTGAATCCAGCGAAGTCTGTACCATACGGACAGCTATTTATTGGGTGTGTGTGCGTGCTAAGTCACTTCAGTCGTGGCTGACTCTTTGCAGCTGTATGGGCTGTAGCCTGCCAGGCTCCTCTGTCCGTGGGATTCTCCAGGCAAGAGTACTCTAGTGTGTTGCCAAGCCCTCCTCCAAGGGATCTTCCCCATCCAGGGATCGAACCCGTGTCTCTTCTCTCTCCTGCACTGGGAGGTGAGTTCTTTACCACTAGCATCACCTGGGAAGCCCCTACAGATCTCTAGGACCATTCATCTTGCAGAACTGAAACTCTTCACACATCAAACAGCAACTCCCTCTTTCCCCCTTCCCCTGCCCCTAGTAACCATCACTCTACATTCTATTTCTAAGAGGTTGCTGCTTCAGATACTTCATATTAACTGGAATCATACAGTACTTGTCTTTAGGTAACTGAGTTACTTCATTTAACATAATGTCCTCAGTAATCTGTGTGGCAGCCTGTGACAGACTTGCCTTCTTTTTACGGCTGAATAATATTCCACTGTATATATAACGGGCAATTTTGCTGCGCCATTTTGCTGGTGAGTGGTGAAAAGGAACGGACTTGTGAAAGTAAAGCTGTATTGATACAACTCTTGCCCAGTGGTGGAAGGACAATGCCTCTGGCTGGCTCCAATAGCTGAGGTGGGTCTTTCATTTGTTCATTAATTTATTTATGTATCAAGATGTATCAAAACCTACCACATCCAGGGATGCTGGATATGTGAGAGAAGACCAAAATATTGAATGCCTACTAGTAGGGCCACCTTATATATCCTTACTGTAAATTTTTTTTT
>SJYV01018828.1:1385479-1411993 GCA_006410875.1 Neotragus pygmaeus | reverse complement strand
TATCAGACTTTATCATTAACTTTAATGCCTGCATGACTTCCTCAATCTCCACTTTTTCAATCACCACACATGGGTATTCACCCCTCTAACATTCGGCAATCTTACTCTGATAGTTCTGATTTCCGACTCTGACTTCCATTAGCAAAACCACATGCTAGATCTTATTGTCATCTAAGACAGATCCACAGACAAGCTCACCAAACTAACACTCCTCTACATACACTATTCAGATTCTTTATATGTATAATATCCCTAGATTCCCTCACTGACCACATGGTAATTCAAATGATATAAACTTCATCCATTTCTGACAAATCCTTAAAAAGTGTTTCAAGAGAAATTACCTTCTGAATCCTATATTCAGCTATCGTCTCTGAACCTTCGACACATTAATTTATCAATCCTTTATTGAATACCTACTATGCACCAAGCAGTAAAGTTAATTAGGATATAATGCTATGCACCTTCACGAGGTACTAGGCAGTGTGCCATGGAATACTTGGAAGTCACTAAAAAAAAAAAANGGCCTGGCGTGCTGCGATTCATGGGGTCGCGAAGAGTCAGACACGACTGAGCGACTGAACTGAACTGAATGTTGGTGACTGCCCTGGTGAGCCGATGGTTAAGAATCTGTCTGCCATTGCAAGGGACCCGAGTTCAATCCCTGGTCAGGGATCCAAGACCCTACATGCCATGGGGCAACTAAGTCCGTGTGCCACAATTAGAAAGCCCATATGTTACAACTGCTGAGCCCGAGCAACCTGGAGCCTGTGTGTTACAACAAAGACTCAGGAGAAAAAATAAAATAAACTATCATTGCAGTCTCCCACCATCCCTTAAACTTTACTTAGAGAAGCATTAACCCTTTTCTCAAATGAAGAAGCCACCGATACTTTTGCCCACTTAGGTTGTCAAAGACAACCCTAAGTCACTACAAATCCTAAATACAGTCTCAACTCCAAATCAAGGGTGTTGTTTAGTCGCTCAGTCAGGACTCTTTGCAACCCCATGGACTATAGCCCACCAGGCTACTCCGTCCATGGAATTCTCCAGGCAAGAATACTGGAGTAGGTTGCCATTTCCTTCTCCAAGGGAGCTTCCCAAGCCAGGGATTGAACCTGGGTCTCCTGCACTGCACATAGATTCTTTACTGACAGAGCCACCAGGGAAGCCCAAATCAAGGATGCCCAGTCCCTATCACATTTGCAACATACTTATATGAAAAAAAAAGACTTCCCTGGTGGCTCAGATGGTAAAGCGTCTTGCTTACAATGCGGGAGACCTGGGTTTGATCCCTGGGTAGGGAAGNGAAGCCCAAATCAAGGATGCCCAGTCCCTATCACATTTGCAACATACTTATATGAAAAAAAAAGACTTCCCTGGTGGCTCAGATGGTAAAGCGTCTTGCTTACAATGCGGGAGACCTGGGTTTGATCCCTGGGTAGGGAAGAGCCTCTGGAGAAGGAAATGGCAACCCACTCCAGTACTCTTGCCTGGAAAATCCCATGGACAGAGGAGCATGGTAGACTACAGTCCACGGGGTCGCAAAGAGTTGACACAACCGAGCGACTTCACTATACGAAAAAAGTATTCATTGTTTCCATGAAAGTCAAGCTTAACTGGGCAGCCTGTATTTTATTTGACAGTCCAACTACAGGGCTGCGTGAATGTCTTCACAACATGGCAGCTGACTTTCCCCAGAGCATATGACCCTAGAGAGAGAGAACAAAGAGGAAACCACAGCTCCTTTTACGATCTAGTCTTAGTGGTCTCACATCTTTACTTTCACCATATTCTATATTCATTAGAAGCAAGTCAGTAAGTCTAGCCCACACTCAAGCAGAGGGGAATTAAGAATCATCTCTCAGAGTGAGAAGTAATAAAAAAAATTTTTTAAAAACTTGTGAATGTGTTTTTAATCTTCTTTCCTTTCCAGGCAGCCCCCTGTCTGGTCCTTAAGACACAATCACACATCCTGGGCCATATATAACCCTGGGGTGTGGGAACCAGTAGCCTCCTCTGGCCCCTTAGGTTTCCAAGTAGGGGTCCAAATGCTACCTTGAGTCAACACTGCTTCTCTGCGGCTCCCCCATGGGAAGCACTTTTCAAAGTTCTCCTAGTATCTCAAGCCAAGGGTTAGAAGAAAGCACCTCCACCTCTCCCCAGAAAGGGATGCTGGGGGCCCAGAACACAGCAACAGCTTTCCCCAAAGAAATCTCTTCACACAGTCTTATTCTTTTATCTCCTCACTGACTATTTTTTAATCACATCCAGTGGTCAAGAAGCAGGTTCCCAGAGATTTCCTTTGATGGCAATGGAGAATCTCCCACTCAGTATGCCAGGAAAAGCCTCAATCTAACATCTTCCATGAGTGAGTGTTAGTCTGACTCTTTGCAACCCCATGGAGAGTAGCCCACCAGGCTCCTCTGTCCATGGAATTCTCCAGGCAAGCAAACTGGAGTGGGTTGCTGTGTCCTTCTCCAAAAATCTTTCATACTGGTATATAAAAAGATTTATTTCAGGATACAGAAAGTGTCACAAACCAGGAAAAGGGATGGTGTATTCACCATCATGTAGGCATGATTAGCTCTTGGATTTGAGAAAATCTTTATGTATTCACTATGCATCATACACAAAAAATTAATTTCAGATATGTTAAGCTAGTGAAAAAAGAAACAACTTAAAAACTAGAAAACTTTTAACCAGTTAACTGATTTTAAAAGAATAGAATCTTCTAAGTCTAAAAGCAATGGGGAATGGAGCACAGAGGGAAAGATAATATTTCTTGGTAGACACTAAGGGCTTGCCACAAAATTGAACCTCAGAAAATCCTTTCCTAGTATCAGAGGCAGTAAAGGCTCCAAAAAATCAATCTATGTGTTATACGACAGATCCAAAGATGTCTTCCTATCATATTCTATGAGTCACTTTGAAGTGAACCTAATATAACACGTTGGAAACTCTAAAGTGGGATGGCTGTTTTCCGTCGAACAAATATGATATTTACAATTGACACAGCCAGACATCATGCAATATGTTCATTCATTTCACAAAAGTTATTATGACCCCAGACTGTGCCCAGCACTGTGGCAGGCTCCTGGGACCCAGGGGTGAACCAGACCATGGCCCCCTCAACCCTCATGTAATATATAAGTATACAATTTAATAAAAGTTTTCATATTGTGAAAAGTTACATCATAGTATGAAGTCATATTTTTACTACCCAGAATTATTTTCAGTGAACCATGTTTTCACTGTGATTCTCAACCTTGGCTGAACTTTGGACTAATGTGGGAAGCTTTAAGGCTTCTCAGGTGGCACTAGTGGTAAAGAATCCTCCTGCCAATGCAGGAGACATGAGAGGGGCCAGTTCGATCCCTGGATCAGGAAAGATCCCATGGAGAAGGGAACAGCAACCCACTCCAGTAATCTTGCCTGGAGAATCCCATGGACAGAGGAGCCTGGTGGACTAGAGTCCATAGAGTCGCAAAGATCGGACACATCTGAAGTGACTCAGCAAGCACACACGGGAAGCTTCAAAAGTACCGCTGCCTGGGGTGCACTCCCAAACTCTGGCATCATTTGTCCGGGGTGCCGCCTGGACACCAGGAATTTTTTAATCTCCTCAGGTGATTTTTCTGTACAGCCAGACTGAGAACTGCAGAGTTCAGCTCAGTTCAGTTCAGTTCAGTCGCTCAATCGTGTCCAACTCTTTGCAACCCCATGAACCGCAGCATGCCAGGCCTCCCTGTCCATCATCAACTCCCAGAGTTTACCCAAACTCACGTCCATTGAGTCGGTGATGCCATCCAACCATCTCATCCTCTGACGTTCCCTTCTCCTCCCATCTTCAATCTTTTGCAGCATCAGGGTCTTTTCAAATGAGTCAGCTCTCCACATCAGGTGGCCAAAGGATTGGAGTTTCAACTTCAAATCAGTCCTACCAATGAACACCCAGGACTGATCTCCTTAAGGATGGACTGGTTGGACCTCCTTGCAATCCAAGGGACTCTCAAGAGTCTTCTCCAACACCACAGTTGAAAAGCATCAATTCTTCGGGCACTCAGCTTTCTTTAGAATCCAACTCTCACATCCATAATGACTACTGGAAAAACCATAGCCTTGAAAAACTACCGAGTGGGACTTAATAAAGACCACTAGATGTCGCTGTCCCCAAAGGTTTGAAGAGAAACAGCCTTCCCATAGTCTTACTGAATTCCCTCCCTCAAGGATAAAGACATGTTTTTGCCAGATTTGAGGCCCAAGGAAGAGCCCAGTAAAAATTATTCCCTCATTTATCTTTGGCCTGAATGAAGTAAGTCACACAAAACCCAAGTATAGTAGCTTCCTAGCATTGTCATAATAAAATAAAATAACAGAAATTACTCACAATTATAAAGCTAAAGGTCCAAGATCAAGGTATTAGCAGGATGGGTTCCTTCTGAGAACTCTCTCCCTGACCGGCAGAAGGCCACCTTCTCACTGATCTGTCACAAGGTCACCCTTCTCTCTGTTGTCTATGTCTTCATCTCCTCTGCTTAAAAGAACACCAGTCATATTCAATTAGGCCTACACAGATGACCTCATTTTACCAAAATTACCTCTTCAAAGGCCCAATAACAGCTTAAGGTGCCAACATACAGATACTGAGGGGACACAATTCCACCAAAAACAGCAAGAAATCAAAATCAAAACAAATCCAGTTGATAAACAACAAGGACCTACTGTATATTCAAAAAGAATATACATATATGTATTAAAAAAATGCAAGTGTTAGTCGCTCAGTCATGTCTGACTCTTTGTGACCCCATAGACTGTAGCCCACCAGGCTCCTCTGTCCATGGGATTTCTCAGGCACGAATACTGGAGTGGGTAGCCATTCCTTTCTCCAGCATATCTTTTCAACCCAGGGATCAAACCCAGGTCTTCTGCATTGCAGGCAGATTCTCTACTGTCTGAACTACCAGAGAAACCCCATATATATGCATACACTGGTTCCCAGAAATAAGCAGGTTACCGTTTACTTTGGATGTATATTTATTCTATGTAACACGTCTCCTATTATTCTGCTAGGATTCCATTCCTTTTTAAACTGAAGTATAGTTGATTTACAATGTTGGGTTAATTTAGGATGTACAGCAAAGTGATTCAGTTATACCTATATATGCAATACAAAAATATAAATGGTAACCTGGATATTTCTGGGAACCAAATAACAGACAAAAACGTTCACATCAATAACAGGGATTGAATAAACTACAAATGGAAACTTTGTGAGAATTAATATAAAACCAATGGAAGTTTTTATCAAGAAGTCTCAACTGTAGTAAAGCTTATTTGCACTGGGGAGAGGGGAAAAACAAACCAATCCAGTTGATTAACTGCAAAAGAACAGTTTCCCAGACATCCACGGCTCAGAGATCTGTCACATGGTAACTATGAAGAGAGTTGCTTTTTTTTTTTTTTTGGTCTTCTTTCCAAATGCTACACCCTTATTCGATTTTAATTTAAAGTTTTCTAAATAGCCCATACAAGGATTAGAATTCAAGTATTCATTTGGTCATGCATGGCAACCCACTCCAGTGTTCTTGCCTGGAGAATCCCCATGGACAGAGGAGCCTGGCAGCCTACAGCCCATAGGGTCGCGAAGAGTGGGACACGCCTGAGCGCCTAAGCACGCACACGCATTCATTTAGTCATTTAACCCTGTTTCTTGAATCAGAAACAGAGGCCTGTGGTGATTTCTGTGGTCGTAAATTATGTTCCCATTATTACTTTTACAGCACAAATGATGCACATTCACTAAAGAAACACCAGGAAACACAATACAAAAGATTACTTAAAGTCATCCAGAACGCCACTAACCGAATTAGCACTTAGGCTAAATCCATCGAGGCTTTTCCTCACTGCCTGTGTCTGTGTGTCCTCCAAAAACGAAACATATGGTTTTGTGACCTCCTTTTCTTCACATCACAAGATATCCTGAGCATCTTTTCATGCCAACTATAATGCCTTGAAGGATTGAGACAAGGGGGATCGATCATCATTTTATGTATTTATATAAATGAAAGTTGTGCATGAGTGTATACAATGGAAATTTCAAACCAGAGTGGAGGGTATAATGAAAAGTCCCCTTTTCCCTGCCATTCCCGTCCCCATCCCCTAAACTCTTCTTTCTAAGACCAAACAGTAACATAGAGCTATTCCAGAGCAATGTGATTCCTGGCTGTGGGAGAGCTGGGTGTGGAAGAAAGTGGTGTAAAGGTAGCCAAAGGCTCTGCCCCACACACACACAGAAAGTGAAAAAGACGCCAGAGCTGACGTCTGAAGATCCCACCACTGAGTCCCCCTTTAAGAGCCTCTGTAGGGCTGTTAGGACTCTGGTCCCGGAGTCATGATTCACTTGACAGCTAACACGCCCACATACGTGCTTTTTTTGTCTAGTGAAATCATTCCTGTCCATTGGACTCCCCCCAAGAGGAGGCTTGGAAGCTGAGCCCTCCAGGACAACAGCCACGGGATACATGTGGCTGCTTACATTTAAAGTAGTTAAAATGAGAAAGTCAGCAAAATCATAAAGTCTTGCACCCCCTCTCCTGCACCCCCTCAATGTCCCTGAGCAGCATGTGACCCCAGGCCAGAAGATGGCCCCTGCTGTCCAGGGGCTGAGGGGCTGGGGGAAGGGGAGCTGCAGAAGCCCGGGGTCCCAGCACAGGGCCTGCGCTCAGCTCAGCCCCAGACTCTGTCACTGAAACCAATCTGCCACCTCTGCACTCGCTTGTTTTGTGGAAGCATTTAGGAGTCCCGAGCAGGTTCCTAAATGTGGAACCATTTAGGAGTCCAGAGCAGGTAAGCAAGGCTAGCAGGAAGGGATGCCTGGGGCAGGAACACCCACCTCCAAATTCTAAACCCACTTCTCCTCCGCAGCCTGACCCTCAGACAGCTTTCAAGGACCTGATCCTAGTCCCTGAGAAGCTCAGGATCTTCCTCCCCTCAGTCCTAAATCCTAGCTGGAGTCACATGCTCAAACCAGAGCTGGATATGCCCACCTGCCAGAGGCGCTTCCGGGGACCCCCAAGTCCCTGGGTACCAGCAGCCCTCGGAGAAAACTGGCTTTATCACAAAAGTCACACTGAGCTCTTGGGTGAGGGGTTAACTCAAAAGAGAGGGCATCAGGCACTAAATAGCTTCAGAACACACCAGCAGCGGCAAAAGAGAAATTACGCCAGGTTTCTCCCGGCAGGAATGTGGCAGTGGTACCCGCACTGGGTCCGAAGCACCAAGAAAGCAGCTCAGTGGAGCTTAAAGCTGCCACATGCTGTAAGAGAACAGGGAGAAACCAGATAGATACCTTTCACAAAACCCAGAACAACCCAAAGCCTCCTCCAGCAGCTCGCGCACACACACCTGCCTACACTCAACGGAGAGTTTGTTTTTGTGGCAAACAAAAAAACACCCTGGGAAAAGTTCACAGAGAAATTCTCTTCTGAGTTTCAGCACAAGCCGAGCAGGTTTCAGAGAAGGTGAGGAATCACAGAAGCACGTTTTTGCCATTTTCTGCTCTTCTTCTGAGACAGGAAGAATCGAGGCAGGGCACAACCATTAGAAGAATGTCACAACTGTGAAGAAGACTGAACAACGAAAAGCCCATTAGAACCTACTAGGCTCAAGACGGCAGAATACTCAGCTTCTGCAAACTTGAGCCTCATTATATACGTTCATTGTTAATACATTAGCTACAGGACATGCCCACAGGCACCAGGAGGGATCTGAGGCTGACCACAAAAGGCCAGAAAGGGAGCGATGCCCCCAGTTCCTGGAAATCCCCGTCTGTTATCCAAGACAGAATATTCCTCCCACTTATTAGTGTATGAAATTACCCAGCCTGTAAAAACCAACAACTTCATATTTGGGGATGGCTCTGATTTTCTGAGAGAAGCCCAGGCGCTGGAGCCATTTCTCAGCTTCTCAGACCGGCTATAGAATGTGCCACTGCTGTGCTGTGCTCAGTGGTGTCCGACTTTTTGAGACCCTGTGGGCTGTAGCCCGCCAGGCTCCTCTGTCCATGGGAGTCTCCAGGTAAAGCATACAGAATCCCCTACTCCAGGGGATCTTCCCGACCCAGGGATAGAACCAGCATCTCCTGCATCTTCTGCATTGGCAGGCACCACCTGGGAAGCCCCTCCATAGAGTGTGTATCTCCCTAAATAAATCTACTTTCACTTTACTGTGGCTAGCTCTTGAATTCTTTCCTGCAGGAGGCCAGGGACTCTCACTTGGCAGCCTGTCCCAAGGACTCACCTGAGACCTGAGATATAACCATCCTCTCATACCCCGTTTTTCCTACACGTCCCTATTTTCACTCTTTCTTGTCCTGCCTGCCATCTTCCCAGTTCCAAGCCAAGTGAATTGCACCAAAGGCAGCTTGGATGCCTTTGAAAGCTCAGGGGTCACTAACTCCACAATCCCAGAGCTGTCTGGACCGTGGAGAGAAAGGAATGTGACTCTCAGTGCTGCTCAGCATCACAGAGTGCCAAGGTAGCACGCTCACCCTGGGCACAGCAAGGTGTGTGCATGCTAAGTCACTTCAGTCACTTCAGTCGTGTTCGACTCTGTGCGACCCTGTGGACTGCAGCCCACCAGACTCCTCTGTCCATGGGGATTCTCCAGGCAAGAACACTGGAGTGGATTGCCATTTCCTAGTAGCAATTAAAGAAGATCTGGGAGCATCCCCTGCTTCCCCTTCCTTCCCCCTTGTCCTGGTGGTGGCCGGTGAGACTGCATCCCTGGGGATGGAGAAGCCTGTGGGAGAGAGCCTACAAGGTTTAAGATGCTGAACGCAATGACTAAAAGTTACCAAAAGTTCAGATGAAGTTTGGAGCCCCTGTATCCCAGTTCACACACTAGTTCCCAAGACTTTAAGTCAAAGCACTGGCTTGGGTCAAACTGGGAACATCAGCCTTCTGTTGGGCAACCAGGAGGAAACCAGACCCAAGGGTCTGTCTGTCCATCTGTCTGAATGGAGAAACCAGCTCTTGGCCAGAGCAATCCTTGCCAAGGAGGTTGAGGACAGAGGCCATTGGGTGAGTGTGACTCCCAGATGCATTTGGTTTGTCTGACTGATAGAGTATTGATAGAGTATTTTAAAATTTGAATCAGCTGCCAGCCATTTAAAGATCAAGAAATCTTACCAGAGAAAACTCTAATTTGAAAAGATACATGCACCACAGTGTTCAGAGCAGCACTATTTACAATAGCCAAGACATGGAAGCCAACCAAGTGCCCATCAACAGAAGACTGGCTTAAGAAGATGTGATAAAGTAAATAAATTTAGATTAAACTAATTTTAAAAAGAAAAAAGATATGATATATATAGTAATAAATCTATATATACAGTAATAATATATATATTATTCAGCCAGAAAGAAGAATGAAATAATGCCATTTGTAGCAACACTGATGGACCTACAGAGTTCTATACGTATTGAAGTAAGTCAGACAGAGAAAGACAAATACCATATGACATCACTTATATGTGGAATCTAAAAAGTGATACAAATGAACTTATTTACAAAACAGAGACAGACTCACAAACATGGAAACCAAACTTATGGTCACCAGAGGATAAAGAATGGGAGGTATAAATTAGGAGTTTGTGATTAGTAGATACAAACCACTATATAATATTAAAACAGATAAACAACAAGGCCCTACTGTATAGCACAGGGAACTATATTTAGTATCCTGNTGGTTTGTCTGACTGATAGAGTATTGATAGAGTATTTTAAAATTTGAATCAGCTGCCAGCCATTTAAAGATCAAGAAATCTTACCAGAGAAAACTCTAATTTGAAAAGATACATGCACCACAGTGTTCAGAGCAGCACTATTTACAATAGCCAAGACATGGAAGCCAACCAAGTGCCCATCAACAGAAGACTGGCTTAAGAAGATGTGATAAAGTAAATAAATTTAGATTAAACTAATTTTAAAAAGAAAAAAGATATGATATACATAGTAATAAATCTATATATACAGTAATAATATATATATTATTCAGCCAGAAAGAAGAATGAAATAATGCCATTTGTAGCAACACTGATGGACCTACAGAGTTCTATACGTATTGAAGTAAGTCAGACAGAGAAAGACAAATACCATATGACATCACTTATATGTGGAATCTAAAAAGTGATACAAATGAACTTATTTACAAAACAGAGACAGACTCACAAACATGGAAACCAAACTTATGGTCACCAGAGGATAAAGAATGGGAGGTATAAATTAGGAGTTTGTGATTAGTAGATACAAACCACTATATAATATTAAAACAGATAAACAACAAGGCCCTACTGTATAGCACAGGGAACTATATTTAGTATCCTGCAATAAACTCTAATCTGAAAAAAAAATTGTATATATATACATACATGGTGGTGGTTTAGTCACTAAGTCACGTCCAACTCTTGTGACTGCATGCCCTGTAACCAGGCTCCTCTGTCCATGGGATTAACCAGGCAAGAGTGGGTAGCCATTTCTTTCTCCAGCAGATCTTCCCAACCCAGGATCAAACCTCGGTCTCCTGCATTGCAGGCGGGTTCCTTGCTGACGGAGCCTCCAGGGAAGCCCATGTATTTCTACATCTATATGTGCACCCTTGGGCTCATCTGCTGGCTAGAGAAGTGGCTGGCACTTTGGAGCTGTGCCTGTGCCCTCCACAGCCCCCCACTCCCTCTGTCTCCCCAGCTTGCAGCTGCTGTCAGGCCCTTCATCTCGGCTGTGGCTGTGACTTTAACACTCCCAGTCGGCTTTGCTTGTGCGTCATCTCTCTAAGCAATGGGCTGCGACCCAGTCCTAACGCATCTGGGTAGAGGCTGCACGCAGGGCATAAAGAGGCCATGGCCATTTCAAGATAAGACATCTTGTTTTCAGTTTCTTGGTATGAATGTATGGGGCCCAGAGATTCACAAATTCTTTCATGTTTTCCTCTAATTTCCAAAGTGTCCATTACTGGGGAGAGGGGAATATGTATCTTCTCTTAAATTGCTTGCGTTTGTCCTGGGAAGGTTGCGTTTTCACATCCGAAAGGTTGGATCTAGCATCAAACCGGGGCCCCCTGAATTGGGAATCCAGAATCTTAGCCACTGGACCACCAGGAAAGTCCCTCCTTTCTTATTCTTGAAGACATAGCCCAGAAGTTAGACGGTATGGGAAGCCTTCTCTGACAGCCCTCTCAGAGTACCAGGCAGACCACTAGGCCTAGGGATGCAGAGGAGAGTTAAGCCAGAGTCACCACCAGAGTCAGGGAGGCTGATGGTGAGGACAGCCGAAACAACCGGCTGGCGGAGTATAGAGTGATGAGTACGATAAACGGGGTACAGCCTGTGGGCCGGGGGGCACATGAGAGAATCATCTCCTCCTGTTTTAGGAGACTTCAAGGAGGGCCTCCTGGAATAAATGACCCTTTAGATAAGACCAGGAAGGCAGGCCAGATTTAGCCAAGCAAGGATGGGTGCCACTGCCTGGGACTTGTCCAGTGTCCTACCAGCCAGATATGTTCAGGTGCTGCAAATCAAGGACCACATGGCACAACCATAGAAGCAGAACAAGCCGAACACTTGGTGCCTCTCACCCACGACAGGCTGTATTAGACACACTCATCATGCCCGTTCCATCCCCTCCGTGGGTACCATCCTCTGCACCCCCATTTCTAGCAGGAAGAAGGAGAAGGAAACACATGGGCCAGCGAGAAACCCTGGCCAGGCTGAGTGGCCCCAAGGGCTGGTTGACGGCCGTCAGGAGCAACCATTGGCAGGAAGGACCCCAGAGACCAGGCAGCCCAGGACCCCAGGAGGCTGGCGTTCCTGGGTTCGAATCCCTGCCAGGAGCAGGAAGCTTTGACTTGACCCTCCCTCCAGATCATTCTGCTCCTCTTCCCACCATGAAAAGAGAAAGAGATCCTCAAACAGATTGTTTCTTGTAAAATGCCCTGGTGGAAAGGCAAACGCTAAAACCGTCAGCCAAAAATTGGTATTTAATTATCTGCACTTTCCAGTTATTTATTCTCCACACACCCCCCTCCAATGATTCCCATCCGTTCTGCAGTACTGCACACAGCAAAAGACACCTCCCTGTCAGAACAGACTTTGCACATCACATTTCTTGGGGCCCTTTCAATACAGTAATAGCATTTGCCAATAGGTAGACCAACCTTGCCTGGAAAAGCCCATGGATGGAGGAGCCTGGTGGGCTGCAGTCCATGGGGTCGCTAAGAGTCGGACACGACTGAGCGACTTCACTTTCACGTTTCACTTTCACGCATTGGAGAAGGAAATGGCAACCCACTCCAGCGTTCTTGCCTGGAGAATCCCAGGGACGGGGGAGCCTGGCGGGCTGCAGTCTATGGGGTCGCACAGAGTCGGACACAACTGAAGCGACTTAGCAGCAGCCGCAGAGCAACCTTTCTTTGTGTATGTTTTCTTCCCAATATCCACCAGAGGGAGCCAGCAGGTCCTGTTTGGACAAGCTTCTCTGCTTACACCCTCACGGAAGGAAAGAGAAATTGGAATTAGAGTCCTGTGCCCAGTAAACTAAGCTGGCAGTTCCTGAACTTTCTGATATGCAGAATTCTGTAGAACACTACAATTTGGGGAAAATTTATTTCAAGGAAATAGGAGGTGACCTCCTGTTCTTGAAAAAAATGAGATGTGGAAAATGAAGTTTTCTATTCATTGCAATCTATAATTCCACTGCATCTATTTATTGAACATTTTCATTCTGAAGGGCTTCCCAGGTGGCGAAGTGGTAAAGAATCCACTTGCCAAAGCAAGAGATGCAAGAGACTCAGGTTCCTCCTGGGAAGGTCCCTGGAGGAGGAAGTCACAACTCACCCCATGAGAATCCCATGGACAGAGGAGCCTGGCAGGCTGTAGTCCATGTGGTCGCACATGACTGAGTGACCGAGCATGCACACATGCACACATTCTGAAGGGTATGATAAAATAATAATTTTGATCAATACACAATAACCATAAATTGTGGTATTTTACGGGACACTTCAATCTGATTCAGTTATTTTTAAAATATTAGATGGTTCTCATTTTGTGTTCAAGAGGTGGTACTTAATGACACTCTGAGAGGTATTGCGAATAACTGGGTTAAGAGACCAGAAATCCTAAGTATTTTTAGGAATTGTATAGACCGGAAGGAAGATTCACTTGGTGGCAGAGTGCTAGATGACCTTGGACGGGGCCTTGGAGACAGGCCAGGTGGGAGCTCTGGTCGTCCTCCAGTGGTGGAGTGATGAAGGCCTGACTTGGGGGAGAGCAGCAGGGAAGGAAGGGCGCACAGGTGAGATTTATGAAGGAGTAATTGACAAGGCCCGGTTCCCACTTGAAGAGGTGGAAATAGGAAGGGATAAGAGCAGGCCAGGAGACAGACTCAAAACTGTTTGTGGTTTGAGACAGGAGCGGCAGGGGAACAATTCACTCTGAATTCAGGGCCTCAATTAATCCCCATGGTTTAATCGCAGCAGCCTTCACATACTTTTGAAAAAGAGTAGAATGTTTGTGTGTGAAATATTACATGTTTGGTCTACATCAAGGCTTGTTGCATAGGCCACAGGTCCCTTGCAATAACTCTGCAGCGTCTTTGCCCCACCGTAGGCTCTTTGTCACAGAATGTGAAGAACATAAACGTGTGATGATAGAGACGTTCTATGCCTTCAGTACTTTGGCCATCTGATGGGAAGAACTGACTCATTTGAAAAGATCCTGATGCTGGGAAAGATTGAGGGCGGGAGGAGAAGGGGCGATAGAGGATGAGATGTTTGGATAGCATCAATGACTCAATGGACATGAGCTTGAGTAAACTCTGGGAGTTGGTGATGGACAGGGAGGCAGGGCGTGCTGAAGTCCATGGGATGGAAAAGAGTTGGACACGACTGAGCCACTGAACTGAACTGATGCTTTAAGTCTACCAGCAAAGGAATTGCTCCAGCAATCATGTTCCATTGTAGCAGAAATGGGGACCATCCCTATGTGGGCTGAGCTGGGGTTGGGGTGACCCAGGCAGCCTTCGAATTCTGTGCCTTGGGTAAATTCATATCTTCAGACTTTTCCATCTCCCGTTAAGTCCAAATTCCTCATGTGAAACAGACCTTCTCACTCCACTGAACTCTTATGGCCTAACGTGTAATCAAGGAGGGTTAGAATGACGGGACTGTGAGGCACACAGATGACTCTCCTCCTTCTCCAACACTGCCTTGCCAGGACACTCTGAGCAGGGCTTCCTGAAGCCAGATGTGGGGGATTTTCTGCAGAAATCTGCAGTCAGCCATGAACAATCACAATTGAGCAAGAGGTGAGCTCCAGACACAGTCACATCTGAGTCCATCTCAGTAACTAAAACAAGCCTGCTTCTTGGCGTGGGAAGCTGCATGTGTGAGAAACCAGGAAGCCTTCGGGACAGCACCAAAGGCCAGCTGAAGTCACCAGGACAAATCATAGCACAGGCCTCGTAGCAGAAGTGTGCCTCGCTCCAACGGGTGTGAGCATTTGTTGAGAACAAAGACCATCAGGTACTGCAGATGGTGCTGTGAGGGTCTCGGAGATACACCTCCTTGGCGAGAACTTCCATCTAGGAGCAGAGAGAGAGGAGCCCGACCATCCTGTTGTCTCCCTAACTGTCTTAGTCATTCTTTGGCCTCCCGCTCAGCCAGCCACTGGCTGGCACACAGAGGACGCTCCCCAAATGTCTGGTGTTTATTACACATAAAACGCAAGAGGCAGTCATCCTGTTGCCCTGCTTTGAGGTCCATTTCCAACAGGGTTTCTCAGCAGTGGTGGTACTGACCTGTTCGGCCAGACTGCTCCTTATTTTGGCTGTCTTATGCACCAGAGGGTCCTTAGATCCCATAACATGTCAGCCGTACCTCCCTTCTCAGCTGTGACAAATAAGGTGTTTGCAGTCATTGCCCACCGTCGCCCATTGGGAATCACTGAGCTACAGGCTTTACGTCATCATCCCAGTACCCCATTGTTCTTCCAGAGCCCTGTGTTCTGGGATTTCTCTAACCCTGTTTCTTCTGAAAACTATGCTTCCTGAAATCTATCACTTCAGAACGTTATTCTCTGTTTTTCAAAACGCTGATCAATGAATAGGAGTGAATTCAAATTGAATTGTTCATGGATGCAGGTGTCGGTGACTCCGTCACCCACACTCACTCCCACCATCCTTCATTTGTCACTGAAAGATCTCAATAGGGACCACCTGGGATCAGTCATATGACACGCTGAGCATCTCACAACATAAATACCTGAGACGGCACAAGGCGACCACAGCAAGGGCCCCTGAACAAAAGCGCTACGATAAGCCCCCAAGTCCTTGAACGGCAGCTCCCCCAGCCAGAAACACAGAGCCCAGCACAACGGCCTAGGCCACCTCCGAGAGACCATCTACTCCTTCCAAGACCTTAACTCCATGACTTATAATGGTGAGAATTTTTGGCTACCTCTTGACCTGGCCCTGAAACCAGTCTTCCAGATTTCTGTGTATTCCGCACCTCACCTCCTGCTGCAAGGGCCAGCCTAGCGAGCTAAAGGGGGCTATGTGAGGTCAAAGCCCCAAACTCTGATTTTCAAGCATTTCCACTGAGATCCACTGGATGCTGCAGTGAGGATGACTTCGACATAACCCTATTGTTGGTTTTGGCGGGGAGCTGGGGGGCGGGGTGCATGGGCTCTGGGGTCAAAAAAGTCAGCCGCCACTTAGAGATTGAACAGCAGCAACAACGGCTCCTCACTGCAGCTCCTCGCTTAGCTGCCCCATAGTATGTGGGAACTGATCAGGGCTTGAACCCGAGACCCCTGCACTGGAAAGCAGGTTCTTAACCACTGGACCGTCAGGGAAGTCCCAAAGTAACCCTTATCCTTCTTCTAAAAGGATAGAGGGAAGGGATAGAGAGAAAAGGGAGCGCCCCAGGTCTGCAGAAATCCAGAAAAGCCGATGTGCAGGTTCCCCTCCAGCGTTCTGTGCGCTTCTCCTCTCCCTGGCATTGACTGTGACACGGAGACATCCCTCAGACCCTGTCCCAGTTACTGACAGTGAGTCAGCTCAGCCCAATGACTCCAATTCAAAGCTTATTCACAAATTACAATTTTAGTACAATAGGGCACAGCTTTAAATAAGAGTTATGAGAAACCCACCCACCTATGACACGCCAGCCGGCTGCTCATCTCCCAACTTTGGGTGGACATTCTGTTAGTCATAGAGAAGCAGCTGGGCCCAGCTCACTCCTCTCCCTCCTTTTTGTATCTCTAAACATTTTACCAAACAGACACTGAGTCAGAATAAGTGGGTTTAGCAATTAAAATCGGTGTGGAGGCTGCCTCGAGAAGCATTTGGTAGATTTGGAAATAAATATTCCTCCAGGGAAAATCAAACATTCATTGTAAAAACCTGAATGTAATATCTGCATGAAGACAAGCTTGAGCTATTACCACATCATCTCTTTCTCCTTCAGCCAGGGGCATAAAGGACTTCCATTCACCTGGAGGGAAAGCTGAGCAACTTAGAGACCTCTAAGACATTCTGCCCAAGGAAGCAACAATTTGCTTCTGAATAAACGCATTTCCATCAGGAAACTTGTTTGCCACGGAGCACCTCCAGACACCTGTCTCATCCCACTAAATCCAGGGTGTCAAAACAGGGAGTCAGACAATCTGAACACACCTGATTGCCAATGGACATGCGCCTTCAGTCTCTGAGAGCTCATACCTGAGATGTTTCTGTACTCTGAATGTTGCCATGAGGACAGAAGCAGGTAGTGGGAAGCCCCACGCAGAACATTCTCCCAGGATGAGATGTGGGGAGAAGCCCGCCATTGTGCCCAGAAGTTGTTCCTCCGGGACAAGGAGCTCCTGTAGCTGCCCGCTTGCTTTAGCAGGAGGTGGTTAGAGCCCTGTAATAAGATGCAGGCTGTCCTCCCTTTAGATGAGAATTACAGGAGATCTCTCTTCTGTAAAGTTCCTGGATCACAGACTGCACCTCCCACCCCCAGCAGCTGGTGCCAACATCTGCCACCCAGGATCCAGGCAGATCTATCCTCGCACCCACATACACACACACCCAGAAGCCTTGTTACAGAGGCTGCCACAGCCTCCTGCTGGTGTTACAGCCCCCATCTAAGACCGAGGGCCCACAGTCCCAGGTGGAGCGGGGCCTGTAGAGAGGATCTCTGCCACCACAAAGCCACATCACTTCACCTGTCAGTCTTGACAAGGGATTTCTCATTCTTCCGTCTACATGTCCAGAGCTGCACTCCAGGCTGGCAAAGGGTCTGGGCTGGGACTGGCTCCAGCTCTTAGCACCATTTCAGTGAGGCCCTAGGAGACTCAGAGAATGCATGTGTCCCCATGTGTCCCAGGCTGGTTGGACTCCAAGCCAGTGTTCCCTAACGTTGTTTAAGATCACAGACCCCTCTGTGAAACTGATAAAAACCAAGACCTCTTTCCCAGGAAAAATACACTTTTGCACAAAATTGATCAATATTGTTTCAGAGGGTTCATAGAACCCCTGAACACACCCTGACCCTCTAAAAGTTTCTTCTCTGGTCACTGAATTTCAAAGCAAGAGGGCCTTGACTCAGCACCTTGCACCGGCCTAGCTCCAGGTGGCTTCCATGAAACCATGTCTCTCGCTGGGGTAAAGCAGTTGTGTTGGCCAAGGGGGAGGGGAGGCCTGCGTGGAGCAGGAACTCTGGGTCACTTTCGTCTAGATGTCTGTAGTGGGTTACTGCTGGGACAGCTGCACATGGAGCGCTTACTACACGCCAGGCCATGAGCCCTCTCTGAAACATTTCATCCCTCAACTTGTGCAACAAGCCTCTACCACAGGGTCATTGTTTCCACTTTACAGGTGAGGACACCAAGGCTCAGAGAGGGCGAGTAGCCTTCCCAGCAATATCCACCTGCTCCCAGGCAGGAAGGCCAACACCCTTGGCGCCCATGGGATTGCCCCAGGCCCAGTCACCCTGAGCAAATGCCTTTCATTTTTTAATAAAATTTTTTGTCTTTAAAATTTTTTAATTTATATTTTTATTAATTTTTAAAATTGAAATTAGTTGCTGTACAATATTATATGAGTTACAGGTGTACAATATAGTGATGCACAAATTATAAACATTATTTTCCATTTATATTCATTATAAAATATTAGCTGTATTCCCTGTGTTATACAGTATATCCTGTTGCTTATTTTATGCATAATAGTTTGTACCTCTTAATCCCCTACCTTTATATTTTCTCTCCCCACTGGTAACCGCTAGTTTGTTCTCTATACCTGTGAGTCTGTTTTTTTATTGTTGTTGTAATACTCACTAGTTTATTGTATTTTTTTAGATTCTACGTATAAGTAATATAATTTAGTATTTTTCTTTTTCTGTCTGGCTTATTTCACTTAGCATAATACCCTCCAAGGTTACCCATGTTACTGCAAATGGCACAATTTCATTCTTTTTTATGGCAGCAAATGTCTTTCTAGAAACGAGTAGGAACAAACTAAAATCCCAAAGCACTTGGTGAAGGAATTGCTATGAATGTTGGCTCCGTTTGTTTGCTTCATTCTCATGTGCCTTTTTATTTCTTGTTTGGAGATGAAAATAAACAGGCCACTTTTAAGAGGTGTATGGCTATTAGCATTACTGATGCCATTGTGGGCCCATTCAGTTCCTCTTGTCCTTCTACTGACCCCACCTTAAGGCTGTACTGTGTAGTAAATCTCTTTTCAGTCATCTAGGGCTTTGTAGTTAATAGATATTGTTTAATGATCATTAGATCCAGGTGGCCTCTATGCTCTGTTAGTCTGCAAACAATGATGAAAACTTTTGTTGACCTATTCTCAGCACCAACAAAACTAGTTACCCATTCATAAATCTTGACTTAGGAATACACATCCTGTTTCTAAGCACACACCCATACCCTAGATTAGCTATAAAGTTGCCCCCATGACCCCTCGGGGGTGGGGAATGCAGTTGTAAATGCTTCCAGACCCCACCTGTGTGTAAGTAACCCCATAATAAACTGACCTACTGGTTATATAGAGCTGCCTGCTTCATTTTTTTGGTCTCAAGATCAGTTTGATTTTCACTTCCCTCCACCCTGCCAACAGCTGACTCAGTCTGAATTTGTGATGGAACTATAGAAAATACCAACTTCTTATTAATATCTTATACAGAGAAGATGTGGATCTGATGAACAACAACAAGAATTTAGATCAATATGGAAGTTGATTACTGATAGAATATTGGCTATAGTTAGAATCTAACATCTGCAGGAATTTTTAGAGGGGGCCGTGACTTACAGTTTCTGACTGGGAATGGAACCTGTGCCCTCCCCAGGGAAAGCAAGGAGTCCTAACCACTGGACTGCCAGGAAATTCCCTGTGGGAGTTTTCTATATTGAAACATAGATTTNCCAACTTTTTCACTCTCCTCTTTCACTTTCATCAAGAGGCTCTTTAGTTCTTCACTTTCTCCCATAAGGGTGGTGTCATCTGCATATCTGAGGTTATTGATATTTCTCCTGGCAATCTTGATTCCAGCTTGTGCTTCATCCAGCCCAGCGTTTCTCATGATGTACTCTGCATAGAAGTTAAATAAGCAGGGTGACAATATACAGCTTTGATGTACTCCTTTTTCTATTTGGAACCAGTCTGTTGTTCCATGTCCAGTTCTAACTGTTGCTTCCTGACCTGCATACAGATTTCTTGGGAGGCAGGTCAGGTGGTCTGGTATTCCCATCTCTTGAAGAATTTTCCACAGTTTGTTGTTATCCACACAGTTTGGCATAGTCAATAAAGCAGAAATAGATGTTTTTCTGAAACTCTAGCTTTTTCAATGATCCAGAAGATGTTGGCAATTTGATCTCTAGTTCCTCTGCCTTTTCTAAATCTAGTTTGAACATCTGGAAATTCATGGTTCACATATTGTTGAAGCCTGGCTCAGAGAATTTTCAGCGTTACTTTGCTGGAGTGTGAGATGAATGCAATTGTGCGGTAGTTTGAGCATTCTTTGGCATTGCCTTTTCCAGTCCTGTGGCCACTACTGAGTTTTCCAAATTTGCTGGCATATTGAATGCAGCACTTTCACAGCATCATCTTTTAGGATTTATCATTTTAGGACGTATCATTGTAGACTTTTTCTATTTAAATGTACGTATACTTTAAAATTTCATTGAAAAAAATTTTTTTAATTTTAGCTAAAGTGGAAGACTAGATCAGAAGTCAGCAAACATTTTCAGTCAAGGGTGGGATAGTAAATATTTTCAGCTTTGTGGACCATCACTGTTGCAATTATTCAGTTCTACCACTGTAGTATGAAAGCATCAGTAAATAATATGTAAACCAATAAACAGGGCTGTTTTCCAACAAAGCTTCATTTATAAACAAATAGTGGGCCAGACTTGGCTCATGGGCCAGAGTCTTCAGACGCCTGGACTTAGGTGAACAAATAAACAAACCAAAAAATGCCAGCTTCCTGAGCATGCTGGCCAAAGAATACAGCTTATTTGGTTCCTGTTTCATCAGCTTCAGTTCCAATGTTCATGTTTCTGGGTTGCTGTGTAGTACTTCTTCCTGTTCAACATCAGTCATGATCATTCTCTTTTACGCACTGAGTTACCTGCCTTTAACCTGGAGTCCACATAACAAGTTCCACCCTTCCACTGCTCATATCCAGGCTACCTGGATAAGGGACTCACAACAACCTACTGGAATCAGCCACCCTGGTAACAATCACTGAGTTCCTATGGTGTTTGGGGCACTATGCTTCTATTCCAACCTTATAGTAACTGTGATCAGGGCCCATGTCTTGTTCAACTTTGTATTTCTAGTGCCTGGCACATACAAATCACTAAGTTAGAGGTGAATAAATGAATGACCTATAAGCAAGTAAGGGTCTCACAAGTACTGTGGCTTGGAAATGAACAGGATACCGGCACACAGCACATAGTCAATAGAGATGTGTCTCCTTGGATGTGTCTCTTTACACAAACTGTGTAAAACAGCAACTGCTAGTGCCACAGTCATAACTGCTTTAGACAAATGTTCCTCAGAGTCTTATGTGAATTTTAATCACTTGAAATTTGTATTAAAATGCAGATTTTTATTCCGGAGTTCTGGGATGGGGCCTAAGACTCCACATCTCTAGCAAGTTCCTAGGGAGGCCGACTTTATTGGTCCAAGTAGCAAGGTTATATCTCATAAACATGGATTCCTGGTCTGGAGAGAGAAACAACATGTTTTTTTTAATGTATAGATAAAGCAGATACAATAGGGGGAATAATAGGATTTTATCCAAAGCCTGGAGTTTGAAATAGTGTGAATGATGCCATTCAGAGAATTGAGTCAGGGATTGAGTCACAAGAAACACAGCAACTTTGGGGTTGGAACCAGAAAGATAAGTATCGCATTCACCAATCCTAAGACTGCATTTTTCCACATTTTAACATCTCTAAATCAGTATGTGTCATGCTATCACTGGTGGCCAGGTATGTGGGTAATCATATCACAGTTGTCATTTCCTGACACCATCAGGCACCGTGAGAAAAATGTTGACATCAAAACTTGCAGAACAGATGTCAGTAGCTTGGGAGAAAATTCCAGAGACCAGAGTGAAGCCCTCTTAAGACATGCAACACCACAAAGGCAACTGACAGCGGGGATGGTGATGCTGTGTGGAAAACTAGAATTAAAAAGTGATCAGAGGAAATTCCCTGTTGGTCCAGTGGTTAGAACTCCAAGCTCTCAATACAAGGGGCCCAGGAACCTAAGATTCTCACGTGCCGCAACTAAGAGTTCCTGTGCTGCAACTAAAGATTCCACGTGCCGCAACGAAGACTCAGCACAGTCTAATCAATTAATTAAAATAATATCTTTTAAAAAAGTGATCAGATTAAAACATCCTGCATTTCAGAAGTGTTGACGGATGGCTGCACAACCTTGTGAGCAAACTAAAAACCACTGAACGGTTCACTTGAAAAGGAATGAACTTTATATAGTGTCTGAATTACAGCTCAATTTTTTTGTTAAGTGGGGAAAACATTTGGGAAGATTGGAAGTACCCTGGAGATGGATGATGGTCATGGTCGAACAACAATATGAATGTACTTAATGTCATCTAATTGTACACTTAAAGTTAAAAAGGTAAATTTTATGTGATGTATATTACCACAGTCAATTACGGAGAAGGCAATGGCAACCCACTCCAGTACTCTTGCCTGGAAAATCCCATGGACGGAGGAGCCTGGTAGGCTACAGTCTATGGGGTCTCGAAGAGTCAGACATGACTGAGCAACTTCACTTTCACTTTTCACTTTCATGCACTGGAGAAGGAAATGGCAACCCACTCCAGTGTTCTTGCCTGGAGAATCCCAGGGATGGGGAAGCCTGGTGGGCTGCCGTCTTTGGGGTCGCACAGAGTCGGACATGACTGAAGCAACAGCAGCAAAATCATTAAAAGCTGGAGGGAAAAAAAATCCCACTGTAATACTCTTCCCCATCTACACACAGAGTTCTGGGCACAGTCTATGTGTGAGGATCCCTTTGTATTACAGGTGATTTAAGACTGAAAGAGGAAGGTAATCATTACAAGATAATCATCACTAACCTTCCATGATAGAGACTGGAAAGTAGAGGTAGATGCCAATTCTCTGTTGTAGCAAAACTCTAAAATCCTGGGTTGACCAATAGAAACTCTGCCTGATTGAGCACCCCAGCTGATGCTGAAGGCAGAGTACCTGGCCCTCAGAAGACTCCTTTTACCTCTTCTCAAATTCTCTGTTGGCTCAGACAATAAAGATTCTGCGTGCAATGCAGGAGACCTGGATTCAATCCCTGGGTAGGGAAGATCCCCTAGAGAAGGGAATGGGAACCCACTCCAGTAGTCTTGCTTGGAGAATTCTATGGACAGAAGAGCCTGGCAGGCTACAGTCCATGACGTTGTCAAGAGCCAGACACAACTGAGCAACTAACACTTTCACTTTTCTTTCAAATGACTGTAGCAGGGACCACACGCCAGAGCCTAAGGGCCAGGAAGACCAGGCAGTAAGTGTGATAGGGACAAAAAGCAGGCTTACAAAGGACTGGTCCCAGGTCTTCCTTCCAGAAACTGAGGACTGACTCCCCAAGATCCCTTCTTTGAAGGGTCCATAGAGCCAGCTTCTGGAATATCTTTACAGCCAAATGGAGATAGGCATTCCCTCCCCAGTATTAAAGCAGCAGAGTTGCAGCTTGCATGTCCACCTGCAGTGAGCTCCCTACCAAGCCAAGAACCAAGGTGAGAGTGCGTGATGCTCACCAAAGAGACCAAATCACACAGTTCCCCCCAAACACCAGAATACAAAAGTTTTTTTAGTAAGTTAACCAAGATCTGAGTTGTCCGTTTGAAGTTACCTGTGGGTGATAAATCTTCTCCGAGGACTTTATACAGCTTGATGTTTTAAAGTGTGCTAAATAGGCACTTCCCTGATGTCCAATGGTTAAGAATCCACCTTTCGGTGCAGGGGAAATGGGTTTGATCCCTGATCAGGGAACTAAGATGCCACATGCCAAGGGGAAAATAAGACCCCGCACAGCAACTACTAAGCCTGTGTGGTCCAGAGCCCACATGCCACAACGAGAGAATCTAGGCGCCAAAAGTAAGATCCCATGTGATGCAACTAGGACCCGATGCAGCCAAATCAATAATTTTTTAAAATATAATAAAATGTTCTAGATAATAGGAAGGAGTGTTACCATGTCCCAGAGTCCACAAACAGCAGTTAGCCTTTGCTTTGTAAGCTGCAAAAACAACCTCTCTGCATCAACCATGGGCTAGACTGCTAGCACCTCTCCAAGGAAACTCTTTCCAGGGAAGCTGCCCTAGAAATTCCTATCAATTCCATAGATAACCAAGCTCAGGGCCTCCTGAGTTTTTCTGAGGCAACGAAATATTTATATTGAGTCTCACATTTCACATGTTACTAGGCGGCATTTATAATTTTCATTGCTCATGTCCACTAATCTGGCTACACTTTGTTGATGCTTGACTGAAGTAGAGGTTGGTCAGTTTGCCTGTCCTAACCTTCACCCCCTTTTCAGAGGGTTGGTATGACGCTCATTCCCCCAGATATGAGATTTTGACACATAAACCCCAGCTAGTCACAGTTTAAAGTTTTACATTTTTTCTTGTTAAATTTTTATCTCAGTTTAGGCTCATAATTCTCATTAATAATTTTCAATATCTAGTTTATTAGCCCTCCCTCCCAGCATTGAATTGATCAACATATCTCTTCATCCAAATGACCTATGAATATGTTGAATGTAGTAGTTAACAAAGAAAAAGGTAGTTTGTTTTTTTTAAAAAAAGAGGTAGACTGAATGTAAATAAGTTTGGGGACTATTTCAATCAATTTATTACATTGATATGATCCCTGTTTTGAATGTATAAGTTATTTATATATATATTTTTTTTTTGAGGGGTCTATAGATTTTTTTTTTTTTTTTACTTTATTTTACTTTACAATACTCTATTGGCTTTGCCATACATCAACATGAATCCACCACAGGTGTACACGAGCTCCCAATCCTGAAGAGGATATCTAAAAGTTCTTTTAATAAGCATTAGAAATCCTAAGTAATAAAAAATAATGAGATCACTTAATCAGCATCTTTTTTTTTCCTTTTATTGGTACAAAACAGTGAGGTATCCTGCATTCGATTGTCTTAGATTCAGTGAAATCTAGTAGGAGTTTGCCAGGCAGACTCAGTAGGGTGAAACACTAGAAGTAGAGAAGGATGAAGTGCAAAGACATGGGCCTCTCCAGGGGGTTCCCTGTTGATGCAGAGGCAATGTGAAGGGAAGGGGTAGGTGAATGTGGAAACAGAGGATAGAATTTTTTTTTTCTCTCTCTCTCTCTCTTTTATTTTTAGGAGAGAATTTTAAAAAGCAATAGATCCCATACCATGAAATGAGGATTTTTATTCAGTAATGAAAAGAGAATTGCAAATGTTTGTGTGAGAGAGTAATGAGATAAGATAGGTGTTTTCAAACGATCACTCAGGTTCTGTGTGGGCAATGCTCAAAACTGCATCAGACTATTACGATGGTCCAGGAGCTGGACTCCCGGTGAAACGTGCTAGGGATCCAAGATGAGGCAGTGACATTTGCAATGTGAAGGGGACAAATCACTAGAATTGCCAGGAACAGGTGGCCAGTTAAAAGTGGGACGTGAAAGCCAGACAGTTCTAGACGACTGAAGGTTTCCAGTTAAAGGTTAGAAACTGGGGCATCCTGACTGGAAGTCCGTGTTCTCCTCCTTGAGACCAGACTTGGTCTTTTCTTGTCCTAAGATGTAAGAGCCCACACTTACTTGAGGGCTGAGGGCATCTTTATGCTGATCACACTGGTTAGGGTCACTATTAAAGATCTCAGTCAACTCAATGAAGCTTCATTTACACTCCAGAAATTGTCCATTAGAAAGAGATATGTGAGCTCCTTGTTTTTGCCCCTCAAGCACAGCACACTAGGCTTCTCGGAAATCAGTATTTAGTATTGCCCTTGTCGGGTTGGCTAAAAAAAAAAAAATTATCTTTTGGCTGCATCCTGTATGGCTTTCAGGATCTTAGTTCCCTGACCAGGGATTGAACTCAGGTCCCAGCAGTGAAAGTGCTGAGTCCTAACCACTGGACCACCAGGGAACTCCCTGAGTCAAATACTTTCATGAACACTTGTTGACTTTTTGCCCTTCAGTCCTAAAGATTCTTTTTGGGTCAAATTTCTACCACTTCAAGATGAACACTGTCTTTCTTCAGGTCCAAAAGGAGAGCTCAGACTCACTGCGCTGACTTCAGAAGAACTGCCAAGGAGCAGAGGTAGCTGACACCCCTCATCCATCCTCCAGGAGAAGGCTCGTCTCACTCCCAAACCGAGCAATGGTGAGTTTAGAAAGTGCGAGAGGGTTAGAAACAGAAGGGCAGAGTTGGATTTTGGAGTCTAAGAGACCTAAGTCTCTGTTCTGCCACTTAACTTCTGTGTGCCATTGCGTCTTCAATTTAATCTCCAAGCCTTAGTTTGTCTGTAAAATGAAGATAAGAATAACACCCACTGCACAAGAGTTCGTGTGAAGATTAAATCAGTTCAGTTCATGTCAGTTGCTCAGTCGTGTCCGACTCTTAGCGACCCCTTGAATCGCAGCACGCCAGGCCTCCCTGTCCATCACCAACTCCCGGAGTTCACTCAGACTCGCGTCCATCGAGTCCGTGATGCCATCCAGCCAGCTCATCCTCTGTCGTCCCCTTCTCCTCCTGCCCCCAATCCCTCCCAGCATCAGAGTCTTTTCCTATGAGTCAACTCTTCGCATGAGGTGGCCAAAGTACTGGAGTTTCAGCTTCAGCATCATTCCTTCCAAAGAAATCCCAGGGCTGATCTCCTTCAGAATGGACTGATTGGATCTCCTTGCAGTCCAAGGGACTCTCA
>SJYV01018828.1:1370498-1383949 GCA_006410875.1 Neotragus pygmaeus | reverse complement strand
CTTTTCATACTGTTCATGGGGTTCTCAAGGCAAGAATACTGAAGTGGTTTGCCATACCCTTCTCCAGAGGACCACATTCTGTCAGACCTCTCCACCATGACCCGCCCGTCTTGGGTTGCCCCACAGGCATGGCTTAGTTTCATTGAGTTAGACAAGGCTGTGGTCCTAGTGTGATTAGACTGACTAGTTTTCTGTGAGTATGGTTTCATTGTGTCTGCCCTCTGATGTCCTCTTGCAACACTTACCATTTTACTTGGGTTTCTTTTTCCTTAGGCTATCTTTTCACGGCTGCTCCAGCAAAGTGCAGCCGCTGCTCCTTACCTTGCACGAGGGGTATCTCCTCACCGCCGCCCTTCTTGAACTTCAACGTGGGATAGCTCCTCTAGGCCCTCCTGCACCCGCGCAGCCACCGCCATTAGATTAAGTAAGGGCACACATATAAACTGCATAGCACAGTGTACCGGAGAAGGCGATGGCACCCCACTCTAGTACTCTTGCCTGGAAAATCCCATGGATGGAGGAGCCTGGAAGGCTGCAGTCCATGGTGTCGCTAGGAGTTGGACACGACTGAGTGACTTCACTTTCATTTTTCACTTTCATGCATTGGAGAAGGAAATGGCAACCCACTCCAGTGTTCTTTCCTGGAAAATCCCAGGGACAGAGGAGCCTGGCAGGCTGCCATCTGTGGGGTCGCACAGAGTCAGACACGACTGAAGTGACTTAGCAGCAGCAGCAGCACAGTATACACCAAAAAAAGAAAGTGTAATAAGATTACTGTACATTGATAATCAGTTACACCCCNGAGGAGCCTGGCAGGCTGCCATCTGTGGGGTCGCACAGAGTCAGACACGACTGAAGTGACTTAGCAGCAGCAGCAGCACAGTATACACCAAAAAAAGAAAGTGTAATAAGATTACTGTACATTGATAATCAGTTACACCCCAATAAAAATGGTTTTGTAATTTTAATGTTAAAAATTAAAATTACAAAAGATTACCAAATCATTTCAGATGAGGTGAAAGTGGACAGAGTTTGACAAGCTTCTCCATCTCCCAGACAGCAAGTACACCAGAAGGATATGAATAAGGTAGTGTTTTTCTAATATTTGAAACAATCTTCATAAGAAATACTTTCTATCGTGATCCACAACACATAAAGTGACATAGTTAAGACTGAAATAAAACCAATTTTAACCAAACAACAGTTACCTTTATTCTGTGCAATATGACATGTACTCCAAGACTTTCAGCTCTTCATGAATCTATTTGGTTTATTTATTTTTGAAAGCTTTCAAACCTACAGAAAGTTGAAAAAATGATACAAAACACTGTTCATGGAAAGCAAGATTTCTTGACCTCAGCAAAAATGACATTTGGGGTCATAATTCTTTGGAGGGAGGCTGTTCTGTGCATTGTGGTGTGTTTAGCATCAACCCTAGGCTCTATCCCCTGTACCCTACCTCTCCCCCTCCCCCCGCCACATGCCCAGCTGTAACAACCAGAAATGTCTCTAGTCATTGCCAAGTGTCCCCTGGGGAGTAAAAATCACTCCCATCGAGAACCAATGACCCAAACCTGCCAGCAGTTAACACTTGGTCATATTACGTCATCTTTCTCTCAACACACACTCATGCATACACAAACATATTTTTTGGTTGAACTATTTGAAAGTAAATTACAGACATCATGACACTCAACATAATTAGTTTAGCATATGTCTCCTAAGACTAAAAACATGCCTTACACAACCACATTCCACACTGCACGTAAAGACTTAACATTAACTCAATCATTTCTTTTCTCCTTCGTCTTCTATGTTGTTTGTCACCCACTAGATTGATTTCCCTGGTGGGTCAGTGGTAAAGAATCTGCCTGGAGTGTAGGAGCCACAGGAGACATGAGGTTCGGCAGATCCCCTGGAGAAGGGAATAGCAGTCCACTCTGGTATTCTTGTCTGGAGAATTCCATGGACAGAGGAGCCTGGCAGGCTATATAGTCCATAGTGTTGCAAAGAGTCGGACACAACTGAAGCAACGCAGCATGCAGGCAGATTGATTTCATGTTCTACTTATGGGTCATGACCTACAGTTTGAAGATTAGAGAAGTAATATATTGTCTCCCAAATATCTTTAAAACAGAAAAGTTGCACATGAACTCATAGAGTCAAGCAGGCATTTATAGGGTTTTTACCAACATACTGCCGCTTTCCCCTCCCTGGCTGTTTTCCACCTCACATCCCCAGGGCAGCACAGGGAGCAGAGACCCAGCCAGCCCCACCCTACAGGCGACCCAGGAGCTCTCGCAGGCGCCGGCGGTGTGTGCCCTGGCCTGTCTGCCAGGGGTTGGCAGGGCCTGCCGAGTTGGGTGCACAGTGGCCTGACCACATCACAGGCCCTGGGCTCCGGCTCAGGCTCAGGCAGGCCGCCCCCCACCCCTTCCCTGTTTGCTAAGGTCCTTTCCTTTACCTGCACTGGCTCCAGGACAGTGGTTACAAGTGGGCCCAGAAACTGCCAACGGGCAAGGGCTGAGACACATGAAAGTGTGTGAGTCACTGGCCGTCTTTGATTCCCCTGACCTTATAAATCTGGCCTTTGAATCTAGCATCAGGATCCAAAGAGCCACAAAACTTAAAAACTAACACTACCAAATGCAGACGGAGAGCTCACCACTGGAGCCCTCTGCACAATTCCCCAGGAGGTCTGGAAAGGGGCAAGCATACAGCAGGGCTTCTCACACAGGCCCTGGGCAGCATCTTCCATCATCCTGACAAGGAGGCCCCTTTGTGTTTGCTCTTGCTTTTATTCTTTTATAAAGACTTGAAACCTCTGGGAGTCAGACTTCCTTGAAAGTCAAGCATTTCTCCCTCTTGAAGATTAGAAGTGGGGGTATTAGATCAGCCTTGGTATGGGAGGAGAAAGAAGAATTAACTACAGCCTGAAAAGTCAGGGCTAAGCTCTTACAGGAACTGACTGTTGAGTCTTGAAGGCAGATGCTATGACAACAACCCATCACTCCTAATAAGACACCAGAATATGGGCTGTGCATCCCTAAGCCAGGAGAGATGTGCTCACTTGATGGGGAACAAGATACACATGAGGAAGTGCAATGATGGGACCACAAGAAATGAGTTAACCCCAAAATGAAGAAATGCCATCTCCGTGGTCTCCCCTATGCAGCTCCAGTGAATCAGTACACAAGTAAAGAGGACATTCCCAAAGCAAAGACAAAGAACAGAAGTAGCTATGGGTGGGAGGGCCATAAATACTTGTTGCAAGCTGCTTTCACTTACTGTTGTGCCTACAGTGTCTTCAAAGACTCTACTACAATCCAAAGAAAGTAGCTCATTTTTTTTCAGTTTGTTTTCTGTCTGTCTTCCCCCCTGGATTATAAGGATGTGAGAGCCTTGTCTATTTTGCTCGCCATCATAGCATCGCTTCTGAGAATGATGCCTGGAACAACAACCAACACTCAAAAGATATTTGGTGAGTCAGTGAGTGAACACGGACTCTCCTCAACTATAGCAAGACAAGTACAATCCACCCGACTTAACAGAGGAAGAAAGTAAAACACAGTGACGTCAAGTTCACCCAGCTAATCAGTGTCCACCTGGGCCTTACAACCAGAACTCTTCACGCTAACTCCCACACTGCCTAAAACCAGCAGGAACATAAATATCATCTTTATCCCTGGTCTTCTCATCCCCTCGGGTCCTACAGTTTGGCATGACTAACAGGACAATCCCAGGGACAATGTTCATTAGCTTGAGTTTAAAATTAACAGGACACTTTCTCAAACTGTTGAAAACCTTCCTGAAAGAAGCCAACATCCAGGTTGGTAACAATGTTCTGTATTCAGAATAGTGGGGCTGGCTGGTGCTGGAGGAGATGAATTAGATAGGTAGCTAATTTTAATTGGCCTTCCCTTGTGGCTTAGCTGGTAAAGAATCCACCTGCAATGCCAGAGACCTGGGTTCAATTCCTGGGTTGGGAGGATCCTCTGGAGAAGGGAAAGGCTATCCACTCCAGTATTCTGGCCTGGAGAATTCCAAGGACTGTATAGTCCCTGGGGTAGCAGAGTCAGACTCAACTGAGTGACTCTCACTTACAAATTTTAAGAGGCCTAGAGAGATACAGTGACTGAAACAAGGACACAAGTATGTTGGCTGGGGCGAACTACCCAGATGTGTAGTTAAAGGAAAGGCAAACAACAGGATGGGATGGAGGGAGGGAAGGGTGGATCCCCACAGAAGGAAAAACTGTCCTGTGGTATTTCAAATTAGTATATAAGAGAAGAAGCACATAGGGACATTTAAGGACATGGGGACCTTCCCAGAGCTCCTCTCACTGTTGGCCCAAGAGATCAATCCCCTCCTTCCCCCAGCCAGCTATGACTTCTCATCAATGAATCCTACTTTCTCTTAAAAGCCCTAAGGACTGTACTCATTTATCCATCATCAAACCCAAGTCTTAGATGTCACAAGGATGGTTTACAAGGACAAGCCAAAAAACAGAAATAAACTCTGCTTTTTCCCTCAAAATCCCTAAATGTTGACAGACACATACCTGTGCACACAAGCGCTTTGCTTCCCCATCCCCACTCCCGGCACCAGCAATTCCCATAGCCCAGTCTAGAGAGTCACCTGCAAAGGGTGCTCCCTGGGATTGAAAACAGCGCCAACTGAGTAGGTGAACCTTACGTGGCTCTGGGCACCTCCACCAGACAGAGAGGTAAAGGGGGGCATTCTCTGCTGATGTCTTGTCTCCCAGGTGCTGGCTGCTGCTGCTGCTGCTGCTGCTGCGTTACTTCAGTCGTGTCCAACTCTGTGCGACCCCAGAGATGGCAGCCCACCAGGCTCCCCCATCCCTGGGATTCTCCAGGCAAGAAAACTGGAGTGGACTGCCATTTCCTTCTCCAATGCATGAAAGTGAAAAGTGAAAGTGAAGTCACTCAGTCATACGTTATTCCTAACAACCCCATGGACTGCAGCCCACCAGGCTCCTCCATCCATGAGATTTTCCAGGCAAGAGTACTGAAGTGGGGTGACATTGTCTTCTCTGCAGGTGCCGGCTGGTACTTTACAAATGATATTTAACATTTTCAACAATCCCACAAAAATACCCTTTTAACAGATGATGAAATTAAGTCTCAGTAAAATGAAGTACGTTATTGAGAATTGCAGCTAAAAACCTGGCTCTGAAATTAATACTGCTCTTTCCATTAAACTGAACTCCCAGCTCATCATTAGTTATTTCCAGCTGAAAATACATAGCTTTCTATTCTCCAAAATAAAAATGACCATACATATTTTAGACTAGAAAATGAAAACTTAAAAAAAAATTGATCACAAGTAATATTAAAATTACAAATTATGGTAAAAAGCAAAGGGCAAATGATACAATTTTTATCTCAGTATAAAGGGCATTCACATAGACAAGAAGCTCTCAGGAAGAGCTAGAATGTTATTATTTTTCAAATCTGGAAGAATCCCTGGCCCTCAGCAGAGAAAGATCAGGCCAGTGTATAATTAGGTCCTTGAAAGTTTGTAACTACAGCCTCCACACTCTGGGTTGTGACTCCATCAGGACAAAGCATGGCAGAAGGAAAACATGCTTTGCAAAGACGGATTCTTCTCGTTACAAACCGAAGAGAAGATTCAGGATTTCCTCTGTATGGATACATCCTAATACGCTGCCCTGAGTGCAAGAAGGTGGCACAGGATTAGGACCAGTGTACTAGAGCTGGATACAACTCAGGGAACTGGTAAACCTGACCATCCAATGTTTCATTTATTAGAAGTAAAAACTTGCTGGCCATCAATTCACTGTCCCTGAAACTAACACAATATTGTAAAACAACTATAGTTCAAAAAAAAAAAGTTACTGGCCATTGGCCTGAGAGCTTCGTAGTAGATAAGGATAGGACCACCAAGAGGATTTTTCATCTATTAAAGAGACTCACTGAGGGGTCAGCAGGGCTGAAAGATGGCTTCACTCTACTGAAATGCACCCAAGCCTGAGGTAGACACCAGAATGCAAATATATAGTAACTCCACCTGGGCCCAGATCTCCCATGTCAGCATGGTCTGCATTATTCTCTCTCCATGCCAGCTATTTGAAAAGCTGTATCCTAAACTGCCGGAAGAGTGCATGGCAACCCATTCCAGTACTCTTGCCTAGAGGATCCCATGAACAGAGGAGCCTGGTGGGCTACACTCCATAGGTGGCAAAGAGTTAGACATGGCTAAAGAGCCTTAGCATGCACACCCACACACATCCTAACCTGCAGCTCCTTTTTAAATTTGCCATGAGCCATCCAAGTCACAAAGACCAGAAATGAACAAAATCTCTATGGTCAGCACTTTCATTGTAGAAGATCCACTTTCATTGCAGGAGAAGATGGCTTGGTGAGCAGGCATCAGAGCAGAGCTGATGTGATGAATCAAAAGTTTAATGGCTCACATTAAAAAGAATGAAATAATGCCATTTGCAGCAACATAGACCCAGAGATTATCATCCTAAGTGAGGTACATCAGAGAAAGAGAAATATCATATAATATCCCTCATAAGTGGACTCTATAAAGAAATGATACAAATGAACTTATTTACAAAACAGAAAAAGACTCACAGATTTAGAGAACAAACTTATGGTTGGAGCAAGGAGCGGGAAGGATAGGGGGAAGGGATGGTTATGGAACTGGGATCAACATGTCCACACTGCTGTATTTTAAATGAATGACCAAGTTCCTACTGTATAGCACAGGGAAGTCTGCCCGATGTTATGTGACAGCCTGGATGAGAGGGGAGTTTGGGGAGAATGGATACATGGATACGTATGGCTGAGTCCATTCACTGTCCACCTGAAGCTATCACAGCGTTGTTAATCAGCTATCAGTTCAGTTCAGTCACTCAGTCGTATCTGGCTCTTTGCAACTCCATGGACTGCAGCATGCCAGACTTCCCTGTCCATCACCAGTTCCAGAACTTGCTCAAACTCATGCCCATAAATTGGTGATGCCATCCAACCCTCTTATCCTCTGTCATCCCCTTCTCCTCCCGCCTTCATTCTTTCCCAGCATCAGGGTCTTTTCTAGTGAGTCAGTTCTTTGCATCAGGTGGCCAAAGTATTGGAGGTTCACCTTCAGCATCAGACCTTCCAATGAATATTCAGGACTGATCTCCTTTAGGATGGACTAATTGGATCTCCTTGCAGTCCAAGGGACTCTCAAGAGTCTTCTCCAACACCACAGTTCAAAAGCATCAATTCTTCAGCGTTCAGCTTTCTTTAGAGTCCAACTCTCACATCCATACATGACTACTAGAAAAACCATAGCTTTGACTGGACAGATCTTTGTTGGCAAAGTAATGTCTCTGTTTTTTAATATGCTGTCTAGGTTGGGCATAGGTTTTCTTCCAACTTCTTCTATTTGGTGTCTTTTAATTTCATGGCTGCAGTCACCATATGCGGTGATTTTGGAGCCCAANATCTTTGTTGGCAAAGTAATGTCTCTGCTTTTTAATATGCTGTCTAGGTTGGTCATAGGTTTTCTTCCAACTTCTTCTATTTGGTGTCTTTTAATTTCATGGCTACAGTCACCATATGCGGTGATTTTGGAGCCCAAGAAAATAAAGTCTGTCAACTATACTCCAATATAAAATTGAAAGTTTTTTTTTTAATATCAATATACAAAAAATCAGTTGCATTTCTATACACTAGCAATGAACCATCCAAAAATGAAATTAAGAAAATTCTATGTATAATAGCATCAAAAAGAATAAAATACTTAAGAATAAATTTCATCAAAGAAGTGAAAGACCTGTACACTGAAAAGTACAAAATTGGTTGTTCTCTAATTTCCATCAACAGAAAAGAAAAAAATAAAGTTTAATGGCTCAGCCAGAGAAAAGCCTTACGTGGCTTGCTCCCTCAGTGCTGTGTTGCCATGAAGACTGGCGATCCATTTCCTGTCCATTCCTGCAGTGCTGTGAGGCCAGAAATACTCTAGGAGAGCTTAGTGAAATTCCTCTCCCGCTTGCAAAGCAAGGATGACACCACTGGCATTTCTGTTCCATAGTTGACCAACCCTGCTTGGGAACTACTTTTTATTTAGATGCATCAGTTCATTTGATCAGGCTACAAGTAAGTCTAGCCTGGCAGGTCTCTTGTCTCTTTCTAGTAGCTTCTCTTGCTCTCATCCAACATCAGTGACTCCCACCGAAATAGTTTAACTTCCTAAGGTTCAGTTTAGCCCTGCCCCCCCCCGCCCCCCCAAATACTGAGAAGAGTAGTTTCACAAAGCATGAGAGCTTGAAACAATTTTTGAAAATTGTCCTCTGGGGCCTGATTTGTCCAGATAATCAAAGTAAAATTTCTGTAATTTACCCCTTTGACTGGAAAGTTTCAGTGCTGTTATTAAGTTACAAACTTGGCTGCTCCAAAAGAGATCATAGTTTAAACAAGACAGAGTGTAATTTTCCTTTTATGTCATAGTTTGAATGTAAACAATTTATGGATAACATCATGGCACCCAGGTTTGGGGGCCCAGGCACTTCTGTTTGGTTGCTCTGCCATTCAGAGGCATAGTCTTTATCTTCAAGTCTAGGATGTCTCATGGTAACGTCCATGCTCCTGTCACCAGTGGCAAGGTAGAGGATAGGGAAGTTCAAGGTAAGTTCCCTTCCATTAAAAGCACTATCTGGAAGGCACACACATCACTTTTGCTTACCCCACACCCAGAACTTAGTCTGCTTGGGCAGATGGTCCTGCCATAGTCTTTAGCAGAGCAGCATTATGTTTAGCTGAGGATTCTATTTCTATGTAAAAATGAGAGGATATATCTTATTTCTGCCCACCCACCAATATTCCTCTTTCCTTTTGAAGTCAGATTGTTCCATAGCTCTTTAATAAAAACAATTATAGACTAGGGCATAAAACTAGATTAGAAATATGCTGACCTCTTGAGAGTATAGATGTCAATATTATGGATTCAAACGTATTAACAAATCAAAACACAACATTTGCACGGTATCACTCTAAAGTTTAAGACTGGCAGTATTCTTCAGTTAATACACAGATGTGGGGAGGTAGGTCTGCTTAAGAAATAATTTTATGTGGGAGAAAAGTGGCAAATAAGGTTGGAAAAGGAATTTGAGGTTCGTTTGTTGTTGTTATCGTTGTTTAGTCACTAAGTTGTGTCCAACTCTTTTTTGAACTATAGCCTGCCAAGCTCCTCTGTCCATGAGGCTTCCCAGGCAAGAATACTGGAGTGGGCTGCCACTTCCTTGAGTTACCATTCAGTTCAGTTCAGTTCAGTTCACTTCAGCCGCTCAGTCGTGTCCGACTCTGCGACCCCATGAATCGCAGCACGCCAGGCCTCCCTGTCCATCACCAACTCCTAGAGTTCACTCAGACTCACATCCATCGAGTCAGTGATGCCATCCAGCCNCAAGAACACTGGAGTGGGCTGCTATTTCCTTCTCCAATGCATGAAAGTGAAGTCGCTGAGTCGTGTCCGACTCTCAGAGACCCCCTGGACTGCAGCCCACCAGGCTCCTCCGTCCATGGGATTTTCCAGGCAAGAGTACTGGAGTGGGGTGCCACTGCCTTCTCCGCTTTAGCCCTGAGCCACCAGGAAAGCCCAAAGATTCCTCACATACATTTGTCAAAACTCATCAAATTGTGCCCTTGACAGCGGTGGCTTTTATGTTCTGTGAACTATACCTTAATTAGACAATAATAGAGAAAAACAAAGAGAAAAAGTCCTATTCACCCTTTCCTGAAGCCCCTGTTCCTGCTTATGCTTTGTATGAAGCATGGGGTATCCTTCTGTGAGGTTGTTTCTAGTTTTGTTTTGTTTTTTGTCTCAACTGCTATTCCCATGGTTCATTTATCTAGCTAAAACTGCACATTCTGTAAAAAGAGGGAGCTATTGAAAACTGGTGTCAATTTGGTTCTTTTTGGTGAAAACAGTAGCCACTGAAGAAGCTGGAGAAGGTAAGAATTAGCTGCTTCCAAATAGCCTCCCTGCCCTGTTACATTGCTGGGAAACTTCAGGTCAAATTCTATCATATATACAAACATTTACTAAAAAACAGCTTACCAACAAGCAAACACAATACTGTTTATAAAGCTTGTTCCATAAGCTCCATGAAATGTAAACTGTCTCCCTTCAGAAATACTCCGCCCACCACCTTGTATGAAAGATTTATCTGAGACTGACAGGGACCTCCCTGTTGGTCCAGTGGCTAAAACTCTGCTCTCCCAATAAAGGGGGCCCAGGTTCGATCTCTGATCAGAGAACTAAATCTTACATGCCACAACTAAATATCCTGTATGCTGCCACTAAGACCCAGGCAAGTAAATAAATAAATATCTGAGACTGACAGACAACATTCCAGAAACAAGATTCTGTTGCACACACAGGTGACAATTCTCCTAAACCATTGGCTGGATATGGGACCATTTAGGAATCTATTGTCTGTTGCCTGGGCTTCCCTTGTGGCTCAGCTGGTAAAGAATTCGCCTGCAATGCAGGAGACCCCAGTCGACAAGATCCCCTGGAGAAGGGATAGGCTACCCATTCCAGTATTCTTGGGCTTCCCTGGTGGCTCAGACGTAAAGAATCTGCCTGCAATTCGGGAGACCTGGAGTCGATCCCTGGGTTGGGAAGATCCCCTAGGGGAGGGCATGGCAACCCACACCAGTATTCTTGCCTGGAGAATCCCCATGGACAGAGGAGCCTGGCGGGCTACAGTCCATGGGGTTGCAAAGAGTTGGGCCCAACTGAGTGACTAAGCACCGGGAGCACAGGCTGTTGCCTACCCTGAGTTCAGCTACAGACTTTGCTGGATCCTTCTACCTTATTTATCCAAGTGCCTTTGAAATGTTTCAGCCCATTCCCACATTTGGAATATATTCAATTTCATTAAACCAGGAACCCACTTTCACTGTGCAAGCACTACTATTTTCAACAATAAAACCCCTTTCTGACGTTCGCTGTGCTTACTACAAAGCATAAGGTATTGGCCAAGCTATGAATAGGGTTAGTGCTTGTAGGAGCTGTCCGTACTTCCTGAATAGAATGAATATGGCACTGGACCGTGTGTTCTTGGCTAGAGATGCTGCCCTTGGAGATGGAGCTTAAACCAAATAGCACAAACTCGAGTTTCTCTGTCTATGCTGAACTTTTTGAAATTAAATTATAAACATCTTTCCAAAAACATATCCTGTCTTCTTTTAAACTCTTCATAAAATGTTTGACTTCTAATAGATGTTTAGTAGCATTTATAAACGAGTATGAGCCAAGTGAATTAAGAATGGAGGGTTTTTAAGGAGGAAGGAAGGGAGGGAGGGAGAGAAGAAGGAAGGGGGGCAGAAGGAAAGAAGAATGATGAAGGCTTTTAGCCTCCAGACCCTCCTTGTCTCTGAAGGTATAGACACTCAGCTCTGAGCTATGCCTCAGCTTCCAGCACTGCTTTTTGGGAGGCTCTGGGGACTGGTGGTTTTCTAAAACAGATCCAAAAATAAGGAAATGATGTGGTCTGTGAAAAGGCTAAGTCACCCTGTGTAAATAAAACTGGAAAATTTCTGGAGTGAAAAATAATTCCCAAAGGCTAATTATCAGCCTAAAATTAGTCAAATTAGCCCATCGAAGCAAGGTTTCTCTAGGTCACTGAGTTTGCCATTTCAAGGAAGCGCCAATCCCCCACCCACTACAGTCACCTTTCATGGCCTTGCTTCTACAAGACCAGTTCTAGTGGTCACGGAGTTGGAGCCACTCAGAGCTGAGCTCAAAGGCAGGAAGAAGTGATGCTGTGACTGCACACGGGGCCAGACATATACCACCCTGCCACCTGCCATTCTAACCACATCTGCTACTGCTGCTAAGTCACTTCAGTCGTGTCCGACTCTGTGGGACCCCATAGACGGCAGCCCACCAGGCTTAGTGTATCTTAATGGCTGCCTGGCACAGCTTTGGAATTTACTCAGTCTTTATGGACCTCAGATTCTTCATGTGTGAAAACAAAAGCCACAGTAAAAAATGAGCAAGCAAACAAAAAACCATCAAGTGAACTTTGTATAGCAGCCATCCAGTATTTTTCCTTGCCTGCTATCCATCTCCCTGCTTGTAACACGTCTATTCATCTTTCGAGGGACATCTCCTCACTGCTCTAGGCCTGTGTGGTTCTGATGAACCCACCTGCATTGAACGGGTTGGCACCACCAAGATCTGACCCGTCAGCGTACCACCGCTCAGTTATGACTCCATCACTCACTGAGACTCTGTCCTGAGACTCGTGTAGGAACCACTGGAAACAGATTTTCTCTCTTCTAAACTTGGCGTTGATAATGTGAGCCTAACAGTTCTGGGGTCACCATGGGGAGACAGGCTGCCTGAGAATGAAGCCGACGCAAGAAGAAGACAGAGCACCAGATCCTGATGGTCTCAGTACTTGGACAGAATCGAGCCAGAATGGAGGCCTTACCCAGGGACTGGTTAGTAACAGGAGGGAATACGTTCCACTCTTAGCTCAAACCAGTGTGAGGTGGCGTCTCTGTCACATAAAAAGGAAAATACCATGGACTCTGAATCATATGCCTGACTTAAGTTGTGACCCTGTGACTCATGGAACTTGGGTAGTTTATTTAATATCTGTGTCTCAATTTTCTTACTAATAAAAAGGACAGCAAGGCTACCATGAGGATTGTATATAAGTGAATATACATAAAGTCCATTTTAATTCGCTGATACCTAGAATGTCCACGTTCACCCTTGCCATCTCTTGTTTGACCACTTCCAATTTGCCTTGATTCATGGACCTGACATTCTAAGTTCCTATGCAATATTGCTCTTTACAGCATCGGATCTTGCTTCTATCACCAGTCACATGCACAACTGGGTATTGTTTTTGCTTTGGCTCCATCCCTTCATTCTTTTTGGAGTTATTTCTCCACTGATCTCTAGTAGCATATTGGGCACCTAAGGACCTGGGGAGTTTCTCTTTTGGTATCCTAACATTTTGCTTTTTCATACTGTTCATGGGGTTCTCAAGACAAGAATACTGATGTGGCTTGCCTCAATAACCTCAGATATGCAGATGACACCACCCTTATGGCAGAAAGTGAAGAGGAACTAAAAAGCCTCTTGATGAAAGTGAAAGAGGAGAGTGAAAAAGGTGGCTTAAAGCTCAACATTCAGAAAACGAAGATCATGGCATCAGGTCCCATCACTTCATGGGAAATAGACGGGGAAACAGTGGAAACAGTGTCAGACTTTATATTTTGGAGCTCCAAAATCACCGCAGATGGTGACTGCAGCCATGAAATTAGAAGACGCTTACTCCTTGGAAGAAAAGTTATGACCAACATAGATAGCATATTCAAAAGCAGAGACATTACTTTGCCGACTAAGGTCCATTTAGTCAAGGCTATGGTTTTTCCTGTGGTCATGTATGG
>SJYV01018828.1:1344393-1367533 GCA_006410875.1 Neotragus pygmaeus | reverse complement strand
AGAAGGCTGAGTGCCGAAGAATTGATGCTTTTGAACTGTGGTGTTGGAGAAGACTCTTGAGAGTCCCTTGGACTGCAAGGAGATCCAACCAGTCCATTCTGAAGGAGATCAACCCTGGGATTTCTTTGGAAGGAATGATGCTAAAGCTGAAGCTCCAGTACTTTGGCCACCTCATGCGAAGAGTTGACTCATTGGAAAAGACTCTGATGCTGGGAGGGATTGGGGGCAGGAGGAGAAGGGGACGATCAAGGATGAGATGGCTGGATGGCATCATGGACTTGATGGACATGAGTCTGAGTGGACTTCGAGAGATGGTGATGAACAGGGAGGCCTGGTGTGCTGCAATTCATGGGGTTGCAAAGAGTCGGACACGACTGAGCGACTGAACTGAACTGAACTGAATATACATAAAGTACTTATAACAGTGCCTGACATCCTGGCATGTTAAAAATATTTTATTGGTGCCAGCTATCTTAATAATAATAATCATGTATATTAATTATATAATAATGGCAACTGTTACTATTATGATTATTATTATGTCATAGATTTTAGCATTTGAGGGAACATAGCTAATGAGCTTGAGTCAAATCAAGAATTGTTCTGGTTAGTCCTCACAAAGAAAGCAGTCTTAAATTTCATCCAACCCAACCTAAGGTCCAGTTAGCCTTATTGTCTTTTTTGCTAGACTGACTAGACTGATTGGGTGGGGTCATGTTAAAGAAGTATTTAGGATATACCTTAACAAAAAACAGAATTTTGTCAAGACCCTGATGATGTCTATAGAGGTCTATGCTGCTGCTGCTGCTAAGTCGTTTCAGTTGTGTCTGACTCTTTGCGACCCATAGACGGCAGCCCACCAGGCTCCTCCGTCCCTGGGATTCTCCAGGCAAGAACACTTGAGTGGGTTGCCATGTCCTTCTCCAATGCATGAAAGTGAAGAGTGAAAGTGAAGTCGCTCAGTCATGTCTGACTCTTAGCAACCCCATGGACTGCAGCCTATCAGGCTCCTCCACCCATGGGATTTTCCAGGCAAGAGTACTGGAGTGGGTCACCATTGCCTTCTCCATATAGGTCTATAGATCAGATATATATAGATAAGATTATATCTATATATAGATAAGATTGAGAATTCTGGGTCAAGGGACTTTCTTGGTGGCCCAGTGGCTAAGACTCCACTGTCCCAATGCAGAGGACCCAGGTTCAAGCCCTGGTCTGGGAACTAGATCCCACAGGTCTTGACTAAGAGGTCACATGCTACTGCTAGAGATCTTACATGCTGCAGCTAAAAAAAGAAAGAAAAAGAATGCAGGTCAAGTTTAGGCAAGCATATTTGACTAACTAAGCCTCCATGAGAAGGTGAGATTTGAGCATGGTTTTGGGGAGTAGCAAGCATTAGCCTTGAAGTATCTACAGGAAAAGTTTCCTGGGAATGAGGAACCTTCTGCACCAAGTCCCACCTAGCATTTAGGAAGAATAGTTGGATTAGAGTGAAGGAAGGTGATTACTGTGGGAGATGTGGGCAAGGAGGCCAAACAGGGTCAGCTCATGCGGGAGCCATATATGCCATGATGAAGACTTCAGTTTTTACGTTGTGTGAGGTGGGGACCCAAAGCAGATTTGGTATTGTGAGTAGACTGTCAGAGAGCAAGCGTGGAGCCCAAGGAAGACAAGTCAGGAAGGTGGTCCATTTCCAGGTGAGAGATGATGCTTCTCTGAACATACTGGCTTTATCCTCTTAGAATAGTTTTCCCCTGATGAATAAATTATGTCTCCTGATTGCCTCAAGGCTCACATCATCACAGTTTACCACTAGAGACCAAATGCCTCCTTCCCTTTAATTCTCCTTAATTCCCTTAAAAACACAAAAGGGAAGACCAGAGAAAAGCATTGCCCTTCTACACTTACACTTGCCACTCTTTCCCAGGCCTAGTACACAGTTGGCACTCACGGAATGCATTTTGGAAAATAAATGAGAAGCATATAAACATGCAAATCTGCTACTTGATTGATTTTATGGGATGGGTTGTAAGGTACCATTTACATCCTCTGGCCTTGTCTACTTTATGACCAGTGGCCATATGTGCAAAATGACCAGATGAATTTCATAAAGATGGCCAATGGCTATGAAAAGCATGTGGTTATACCCAGAGAACCGAATTCCTGGTTTCATTAACATCTTTTCATTGAGTTATTCTTCCCTAGACAAGTTTGAATCTTAGGCAATATAACACCAATGAAAGAAAGAAGCCACTTTTAAATAACTTACCAACATTATTATTCACAACCATGAGTACAAAACCATCAAGGAAAGTGCAGAAGAGAACAAGAAGCACATGGGAAAATGTAGAACATTTAAATCAGACCCTGAAAACCAGAAGCCCAAGAAGCAGATGTGACAGCATATATTGTTTGGGCTGCCAAGTAGCGATCCATTTATTGATTTTAATTTTTTTAAATTAGAGGCTCATATGTAAAAATTGAGATATTTCATATGAATTCAGATCTCTAATTTTTCATTAAAATGGTATGCTATTTGGCAATGCTGAAACACATTTCCTTGAGGGCCCTGGATTTCCTGTAACAAGTTCCATCACCCCCAACACATGTTCTGCTTCTGAAATTTACAGTACCTCTCTAGTCCCCATTTTAAAAACTGAACCATCAATCTCTACTTTTTTTTTCTTTTTACAATCTCTACTTTTATTTGGTCATTTTTTATTTAGTTAGCTAGTTACTTATTTATTTTTGGCTGTACTGGGTCTTGCAACAGCAGCTGTTGCACATGGACTTTAATTGCACAGAGCAGGGGATACTCTTCATTGAGGTGCATGCATGTCTCATTTTGATGGCTTATTTTGCTGCAGAGCATGGGTCCCAGGGTGCTTGGGCTTCAGCAGCTGTGGCTCCCAGGCTCAGAAGTCATGGGCTATTTGCTCCATGGCTTGTGGGACCTTCTAGGACCAGGATCAAACTCACATCCCCTGCACTAGCAGGCAGATTCCTAATCACTGGACCACCAGTTGTTATTGCTTTGTTGTGCTTAGTTGCTCAGTCATGTTTGACTCTTTGCAGGGAAATCCCCAATTTCTACTTTGAAGTGCATCTTCTGAGGAGTCACACAAAGCAAAATCCAGGATAGTGTTCTAGAACTAACATGGTAAAAGAACTCTCAAACCAGGGAATGCAAAACTTATGCGTTAGAACAGAGAAGTTTTAAATTATAGAGCAAGAATGAAACAGGCTAATGTGTTAATTTTGGTACATCTTTCACAAGTGGAACCTTCAGCCACACCAAATCACAGAGATAAATTTAGAATTATTCAAAGGCATTAGGATTATTAGTTCCTACACAGGAAAATCAGGATTAATAAAATCCTGCCTGTGCAGAAATCAGTTCTCTGGCCTATGTCTACTATCCTAAACCGTAATTGCAAAATTCCTACTGTGGATACATCATAACTAGGAACTGGAGGTGGCCCAAGTTATGAACCAAAAATTGGAAGAGATCACACTAATTTGTGAAACCCAGTACTGAACTGAAATCAAACACTATTTTTTCTAAATTGTGGACTCACCCAAAAAGATGTCTATGAAAACCAATAAAATCCTATTAAATGCATATAAACAATAATTGAACCAATGTTTTCTAAAACAATTGAACCAGAACTTTAGAATATTATCTAAGCCAAACCAGCATTTTTTTCTGTTTGCACCTCTTCTGATAATTGTCTTTAAAGACCTGCACATTCTTGTTCTGGTTATCGTGCATATCAAAAGTACAGGAAACAGTTTAATCAATTATTAACTCTTTTCAATTCTGGTAGACACGCTTTTCAATTCTTGCCAACCAAATACCCATAACACCCTCCTTCTTTAACAAAATCCAGATTTATCAAGAAGACAATGTACCCAACTTTCTTTTCCTGGCCTCCCTGGGAACCAAGTGGGAACATCTGTCTAGGTTTGACACAGTTTGACCATTTGTCAAACTGTAAGATTTAAGTAAAAGTTGAGTGGAACTTCCAGGAAACTTTTTTGCCATGGACCCATTCAATATTCTTCCATCTTGAAATTCAAGTGTATGGCTAAAGCTCCAGGGCTGTAAGACCAATTTCAGGATGGATGCTGTGCACTAAGGAAGACAAACAAAAATCAGGAAACAGAGTTATCATGCTAGGGACTTCCCTCATGGTCCAGTAGTTAGAAAGAAGAAAGAAAGTGAAGCCTCTCAATCGTGTACAACTCTTTGTGACCCCACAGACTGTAGCCCACCAGGCTCCTCCGTCCATGGGATTTTCCAGGCAAGAGTACTGGAGTGGGATGCCATTTTCTTCTCTGTGCTTTCAATGCAGGGAGCATGGGTTTGATCCCTGGTCAGGAAACTTAAGATCCCATGTGCTGCACAGTTCAGCCAAAAAAAACTTTTTTAATTTAAAGAGTTATTGTTGACATCCTAAATGTCCATCGCAACTCCAGATTTCTTTCACATGAGAATTTAATAAATCTTGATTGTATAGGAATTGTTGTTTTGAAGATTTTCTGTTATATGTAGCTAAACCTTACCCTAACTTATAAAGTAAGCTAACGTCATAGAAAACAGCTCAGTACATCACTTTATTCAACAAATATTCATTGATTATCTACTCTGCCTCAAGCATTGCATTAAGGATACTGATGTATTTAATGCTCTCATGGAACACAGAAGAAAGAAAAGTTGGCTAGGCAATTACATCCCAGACCCAGCCCTGCTATTAACTAATGAAGTTTTTGAACCTGGAGAAGCCACTTCACTTTTCTAAGCCTCAGGCCCTTCCTATGTAATACAATGATGTCTGACCAGATTATTTTCTAAGATCATTTCCAGCTCTTCCATCATATGATTTAGCCAGTTTCAATAGAAAGCCAATCATTTCCTCACTATCCATTGAACCTTGCCACAACCCAAGTTCCCAGAGGACAGTAAAATGACCCCAACTGACTGTCTCCAACCACAGTTGATAAGACCAAACCTAGACAACACATTCTCCCTTCTGGGAATCTAAAATTGAAACACTGTGAGGCTGAGTCAGTTACATGGTGCTGGGCACTTGAATTAAAAGAGTGTAGAATAGGGGTAGAAGGAGTGCCATGGCAAACCAGAGTCCTGAGTGAGCCTGTGTTTGGGGAGCAGGGACACAAGGAAGTAGGGAAAGTTGCCTGCATGATGGAGCAAGAACATGCAAAGGAGGAAATCCAATGGTACCAATTGGGCAATCCAACAAGGCAGATAAAGTCTTAGCTGAATTTTAAATTAAACCACAACATTTTTAAAAATTTGGATTACTTGTCAAGATTTTTAAAAGAAGAAATTTTGCATGAAATTTTAAATTTAGCATCCCTGAATTCATGGATGATCTGATGACATGAGGCCACAGAGATTAGAGCAGGGTTGTCTAAACAGGATGAGCTATGTCAGCAACCACCCCTCCCTGTTACTTAGCACCAGTGCTTTGTATCGTTTCTCCTCCCGGTAGGAGTCCTTGTGGGTATTTGAGTTTGAGGTCCTGCCCAAGGCAATGTACACACGTGAGAAAATGGCAGCATAATCGTCTAACTTCAGTGTGTCCTGTGTATTCCCAGCTCTGTTTAGTAATGGTCCTAGAATTTTTATTAGATTCCAGAGCCAGTAGTGAGGGAAGCCAAGAACAACACAACTGACATCTTAGAACTCTCTCCCCTCTCAGAGGCTCAGGAATCGTCAGAACCAGGCAGTTCTAAAAGTAGAAGGTTAAGGTAGGACTTCCCTGGTGGTTCAGACAGGAAAGAACCTGCCTGCAACGCAGGTGACCCAGGATCGATCCCTGGGTCAGGAAGATCTGCTGGAGAAGGGAATGACTACTCCAGTATTCTTGCCTGGAGAATTCCACGGAGAGAGGAGCCTGGTGGGCTACAGTCCATGGGGTCACAAAGAGTTGGACATGACTGAGCAACTAACGCTTTTACTTTCAAGGCAGGACCAACAAGAATATTGATTAAAAGCAGTTGGAGGAGATTTCCCGTTAGGCCAAGATGGAGCAGCAGCAATCAGTTTTACTCCCTCAGCAGACACAATTGATAACACAGATAAAATATGTGAACCAGTTGTTCTCAAGGCATTGGATACTAGGCAACAAAGTGCAGCCATCCCCGAGAAACAGAAAAGAAAGATGAGCTCTATGACTGCCCCAGCTTACTGTTCTGAGATAGTTTTTATTTCCACCCCAATTGGCCAGAACACACATGACTCTTCAGTGTACATAGATCATTTATCAAAATAGTCCCTACTCTGAGCCTATTAAAACGAATCTTCATAAATTTAAAAGGACTAAGTCATATAAACTATATTCTATGACCAAAAGGAAATTACAACAGAAGTCAATATTAAAAATTTATCTCAAAAATCCCAAATGTTTGAAAACTAAAACATTAGTTAACGATTCTTAACCCATGAGTCAAAGATTTTGAAAGTGAAAACATTTTATCAAATACATCAAAATTTGTGGGTACAACTAAAGTAAGACTAAAAGAGGGAAATCTATAGCACTAAACACTTGTTAGGGGGGAAAAAAAGAAAGTCTCAAATCAACAACTCAGCTTTCTTCCAACTTAAGAAACTAGAAAAAGAAGAGCAAATGAAACCCAAAGTAGATTAAGAAATAAAAATCGTTATAATACCTAAAACTTAAGGAAATAATGCTAATTCTATACAAACTTTTATAGAAAATTAAAGAGGAGATGAGGAGTTCAATGAGGCCAGTATTCAATGACATCAAACCAGACAAAGGCATTGATTGCATGAAAAGAAAATGACACATCAATACTCCTCATGAACATAGATGCAAATTTCTGTTTTTTAAATTCTAACAATTGACATACAATATTATATTAGCTTCAGGTATACAACACAGTGATTAGAAATTTCTGAAAATTTTAGCAAGTCAATATATAAAAAGAATCACATAACCAAGCAGGTTTCATCCTAGCATTACAAGATTTGAAAATCAATACATTTAATCCACTATGTCAAAAAATTTAACAAGAAAAACCGTGTGACCATCTCAATAGATACAAAAAAGAAAATCTAACTTTCCTGATAAAAATTTTCAACGAAGTACATACAGGAAATTCTACAACCTGATAAAGAGTATCTAGGAAAACCTACAGCCAACACCATATCAATACTTAGTGGTGAAATTACTGATTGCTTTCCCAATACCATCAGAAAGAAGAAAGGATGTTTGTGCTCAGCACATAGATCCTAAATTGAACAGACTCTAGCCACCGCAAATAAGCAAGACAAAGAAACAAAGGTATCCAGGTTGGAAAAGAAGAAGTAATATTGTCTTTATTCACAGATGATGTGATTATCTATGTAGAAAATCCTACACAACCTACAAAAATAGCTACTAGAGTTAATAAATAAGTTTAGTAAAGTTTCAGTATATAAGAGTAATGTTAAAAAAATAAAATTATGGGAACTCCCTGGCTTCCCTGGTGGCTCAGAGGTTAAAGCGTCTGCCTGCAATGTGAGAGACCTGGGTTTGATCCTGGGTCGGGAAGATCCCCTGGAGAAGGAAATGACAACCCACTCCAGTATTCTTGCCTGGAGAATCCCATGGACAGAAGACCCTGGTGGGCTACTGTCCACGGGGTCGCAAAGAGTCAGATACAACTGAGCGACTTCACTTGGCGGTCCAGTGGTTAAGACTCCAAGCTTCCACTGCAGGGGGCACAGGTTCGATCCCTGGTCTGGGAACTAAGACCCAGCAAGCCAGATGGTGTGCCCCTCATCCTAGTCCCCAGAACTCAAATTACATTACTATATACTAGCAACAACTTATAGGACATAGAATTTAAAATATAATACCATTTTCAATACCATTTAAAAATATGAAATACTTAGGCATAAATCAGACAAAAGATGTGTAAGTCCTATATAATGATAACTAAAAAATATCATGAAGAAAAATAAAGAATATTTAAATAAATAGGGAGATACACTGTTTTATTGGGTTGGAATGCTAAATGTTGCTAAGATATAAACTCCCCCAACTTGATCTATAGACACACTACAATTTCAGCCAAAATCCCAATGAGTATTTTACATTACACTGTTAATTTTAACACTAAGAAGCTGATTCTAGAATCTGTTTGTAAATGAGAAGTACCTAAAATAGCTAATTCAACTTAGAAAACAAAGACTAAAGTAGAAGACTTGCACTATCCAACTTCAAGATTTAGTATAAAGCTACAGTAATCAAGACAGTGTGGTATTGAATTCAAGAGAAACAAGTAGAACAATGGGTTAGAATGGAGAATACATAAACAAATCCTTGAAAAAGTACCAAGGCAATTTATTGGGAAAGCATAGTCTTTTTGACAAATGATGACAGAACAACTGGGTATCCCATATACAAAAACCATAAGTCTGATCCATACCTCACACCATATTTTAAAAATTCATTCAAAATGGATCACAGACCCAAATCTAAAGTCTAGAAGTATAAATTCTAGAAGAAAAGAGGAGAACATCGTTGTGACCTTAGAATAAGCAAAGATTTCTTAGGTACAACACCAAAGGATCAATGAATAAAAGAAAAAGATCAATAAATTGGATTTCATCAAAATTAAGAACATTTGCTTTCTAAAAAACATTGTTAAGAGACTGAAAAGACAAGCCACAGACTGGCTATATATACCCTGCTTATTTAACTTATATGCAGAGTACATCATGAGAAACACTGGGATGGAAGAAGCACAAGCTGGAATCAAGATTGCTGGGAGAAATATCAATAACCTCAGATATGCAGATGACACCACCCTTATGGCAGAAAGTGAAGAGGAACTAAAAAGCCTCTTGATGAAAGTGAATGAGGAGAGTGAAAAAGTTGGCTTAAAGCTCAACATTCAGAAAACTAGGATCATGGCATCCGGTCCCATCACTTCATGGCAAATAGATGGGGAAACAGTGGAAACAGTGTCAGACTTTATTTTTGGGGGCTCCAACATCACTGCAGATGGTGATTGCAACCATGAAATTAAAAGATGCTTACTCCTTGGAAGAAAAGTTATGACCAACCTAGATAGCATATTCAAAAGCAGAGACATTACTTTGCTGACTAGGATCCATCTAGTCAAGGGTATGGTTTTTCCTGTGGTCATGTATGGATGTGAAGAAGGCTGAGCACCGAAGAATTGATGCTTTTGAACTGTGGTGTTGGAGAAGACTCTTGAGAGTCCCTTGGACTGCAAGGAGATCCAATCAGTCCATTCTGAAGGATATCAGCCCTGGGATTTCTTTGGAGGGAATGATGCTAAAGCTGAAACTCCAGTACTTTGGCCACCTCATGCGAAGAGTTGACTTACTGGAAAAGACTCTGATGCTGGGAGGGAGTGGGGGCAGGAGGAGAAGGGGACGACCAAGGATGAGATGGCTGGATGGCATCACGGACTCGATGGACGTGAGTCTGAGTGAACTCCGGGAGTTGGTGATGGACAGGGAGGCCTGGCGTGCTGCAATTCATGGGTTTGGAAAGAGTCCTACACGACTGAGCGACTGAGCTGACTGATATATATACACAAGTATGCATATATATATATATATACACATAAGTCACATACTTGATAAAGGATTTGCATCCAAATGATGGAAAGAAATCTTAAAAATCAATTTAAGAAACAAAACAATCATAGTTTTTAATGGGCAAGAGATTTGGACAATTCCACTTGTCCAAAGAGGATATACACATGGCAAATAAGCACATGCAAAGGTCCTCAGCATCATTAGCCATTCAGAAATGCAAATTTAAACCACAATGAGATACCACTGCACAGTTAGTAGAATGTCTCAATTTAAAAGACCAAGTGACCAAATCAATGTGCTGACAAGGATGTGGAGCAACTAGAATTTTCTCATCCATCGTTGATGGGAATGTTACAGATATAGTCATGTAGGAAAACAGTGAGATGATTCATTAGAAGTTAAATAGACACCTCCTATGGCCCAGTCACTTGACTCCTAGGTGTAACCCAGGAAAATGGAAAACTCTGTCCACACTGCAACTTCCCTATGAATGCTCACAACAGCTTTATTTGTAATAACCAAAACCTGGAAAGCATCCAAACGTCCAACAACAAGTGAATAAATTGTGAACTATTGATACAATAAGATACCAGTTAGCAGTAAAAGAAATGAACTATAGATACTCAACAACATGGATGAATCTCCAAATAATTACACGGGGGGCTTTCCAGGTGGTCCAGTGATTAAGAACCTGCCAGCCAATGCTGGGGACACAGGTTTGATTCCTGGTCTGAGAAGATCCCACACGCCGTGGCACAACTAACCCTGTGCACCACAACACCTGAGCTTGCACTCTAGAGCCTGTGTGTCACAACTACCGAGCCTGCACGCCCTGGAGTCCTTGCTCTGCAAGAAGAGAGGCCACTGCAGCGAGAAGCCCATGCTCTGCAACTGGACAGCAGCCCTGCCCACCGCAACTGGAGAAAGCCGCCCACAGCAACAAAGACCCAGAGCAGCCAAAAATAAATAATAAATATACAGTAAGTGGGGGAAACAGCCAGAACCCCTCCCCCAAGGAGCACAAAACGTATGATTATATTTATGTAAAATTTTAGAAATGCAACTGATCTATAGCGACATTCAGAAAATCAATAGTTGCCTGGGGATAGATAGAAAAGAGTAGGGGTGGTTAATATGTTCAACATATCTTTAAAAAAATATTTATGTGTTTACTTCTATATTTGACTGTGCTGGATCTTAGTTGTGGCATGCAGGATCTTTAGTTGCGACGTGGGGAATCTATTTCCCTGACCAGGGATAGAACCTGGGCCGACTGCATTGGGAGTGTGATGTCTTAGCCACGGGACCCCCACGGAAGTCCCAGTATGCTTGTTATCTTGACTGTGGTGATGGTTTCACAAGTGTGTACATTCATAAGGTATATACCTACTTATCAAATTGTACGTTGTAAACAAGTGCTATTTATTCTGTGTCTATTATACCTCAACAAAGCTGTTTAAAAATACATATAATAGTTTGATCTTTAGGTTCCCTCCCCAACTCTGTGCAACTGGGCAACTGCTCTTCCATAATCCTGCTGTTAGACTCAGGCTATTTTCTAGAGGAAGGTAACAGAGGGCCCAGGACACAGCAGGTACAATTGATGGCAAGGGAATTATGACAAAACATGAAAGTCTAAGTACTGAATACTGAGACTGTCAGCCCTCTAGCCGCACTTGGCTCCTGGAACCCTGGAAGCCAGGCCTAGCTCGTCCAGGCAGAAGACTGGAAGTCTTCTCTGAGCAGTCCTATTGGCCCAGGAAGAAAGACTTAAATATCGTGACACTGGAGATTTCCTAAAGAAACAGTCAGATAACCCTATGGTGAAGTCCACAATCAACAAGCCCCACTCACAAGATCAGAGCTTCTAATTGGCTTTAAAATATACTACTCTTTTACATGAGCAGTCAACTCAAGTTAGAATTTAACCATTCTGAAAATATAAAAGGGTAGAAAAACTACTTGAATGGGAGACTGGGGAGCATTATTGGAAAGATAGAGAAACGATTGTGTTCGTTAGGGAGCAGTCATTAGAAAGTGCCCAAAATTTAAATTGTCCAAGAAGTAGCAATTTAAGCCCATTATTAGGTCATGCAAAGCTATATATTAAAATAAATTGGCTGAAAAAATTGAAAGTGGTTGCCTCTTGAGAAGAGAAAACAGGGACGAACAAGGAAATTGCTTCAGCAACAAGTCTAGAGAATTAGGTGTGTCTTTACATACACCGGTAACTTTTATAAAAACTGGAAGAAAGTCAAACAGAGAAAAGACAAATGTCATATTATATCACTTACATGTGGAATCCAAAAATATGGGTACAAATGAACTTATTTACAAGACAGAATAGAATTATAAATGTAGAAAATAAACATGGTTACTATGGGAGTAAGGGGGGGAGGGGTAAACTGGGAGATTGGGATTGACATTACATACTGCTGCTGCTGCTGCTAAGTCACTTCAGTCGTGTCCGACTGTGTGACCCCATAGACGGCAGCCCACCAGGCTCCCCTGTCCCTGGGATTCTCCAGGCAAGAACACTGGAGTGGGTTGCCATTTCCTTCTCCAATGCATGAAAGTGAAAAGTGAAAGTGAAGTTGCTCAGTCATGTCTGACTCTGAGCGACCCCGTGGACTGCAGCCTACCAAGCTCCTCCACCCATGGGATTTTCCAGGCAAGAGTACTGGAGTGGGGTGCCATTGCCTTCTCTGACATTACATACTACTATATATAAAATAGATAATAAAACAGACAACTGTGTGGCACAGGGAACTCTTCTCAATACTCTGTACTGACCTATATGGGAAAAAATCTTTAAAAGAGTGGATATATGTACATGTGTGACCGATTCACTTTGTTGTACAGCAGAAATTAACATTTTTTTTTAAGTTTATTTTCGGCTGTGCTAGGCCTTTGTTGCTGCTCTGACTTTCTCTAGCTGTCAAGAGTGGGGACTGCTCTCTAGATGCAATGCGAGCTCTTTTCTTGTTGCTGAGCACAGGCTCCAGGGCATGAGAGCCTCAGTAGTTGCAGCTCCCAGGCTTAAGAGCACAACTTCAGTTGTGACGCATGGGCTTAGTTGCTCCAAAGCATGTGGGATCTTCCCCATCGGGGATCAAACCCATGTTTCCTACACTGGAAGGCAGATCCTTTACCACTGAGCCACCAGGGAAGCCCAGAAACTAACATTTTGAATAAACTATACTCCAATAAATATCTATTAAAGAAAAAAAAAAAACAGAGGGAGGAGAGAAAGAAATTTCAGTTCAGTTCAGTTGCTCAGTCATGTCCGACTCTTTGCAACCCCATAGACTACAGCACACCAGGCTTCCCTGACCATCACCAACTACTGGAGCCTACCCAAACACATGTCCATCATGTGATGCCATCCAACCATCTCATCCTCTGTCGTCCCCTTCTCCTCCCTCCTTCAATCTTTCCCAGCATCAGGGTCTTTTCCAATGAGTCAGTTCTTCACACCAGATGGCCAAAGTATTGGAGTTTCAGCTTCAGCATCAGTCCTTCTAATGAATACTCAGGACTGATTTCCTTTAGGATGGACTGGTTGGATCTCCTTGCAATCCAAGGGACTCTCAAGAGTCTTCTCCAACACCAGAATTCAAAATTATCAATCCTTCGGCGCTCAGCTTTCTTTATAGTCCCACTCTCAAATCCATATGTGACCACTGGGAAAACCATAGCTTTGACTAGATGGATGTTTTTTGGCAAAGTAATGTCACTGCTTTTTAATATGCTGTCTAGGTTGGTCATAGGTTTTCTTCCAAGGAGCAAGCATCTTTTACTTTCATGGTTGCAGTCACCATCTCTAGTTATTTTGGAGCACAAAAAATAAAGTCTGACACTGTTTCCATTGTTTCTCCATCTAGTTGCCATGAAGTGATGGGACCAAATGTCATGATCNTACCTGTGTCACTAACTTGATAATGGGCATCTCACGCTGACACCTCCTAAACCCACTGATGGACATTCAGTTCAGTTCAGTTCAGTCACTGTAGTGTCCGACTCTTTGCGACCCCATGAATCGCAGCATGCCAGGCCTCCCTGTCCATCACCATCTCCCAGAGTTCACTCAGACTCACGTTCATCGAGTCACGTTCATGAGTCCGTGATGCCATCCATCCATCTCATCCTCTGTCGTCCCCTTCTCCTCCTGCCCTCAAACCCTCCCAGCATCAGAGTCTTTTCCAATGAGTCAACTCTTCACATGAGGTGGCCAAAGTACTGGAGTTTCAGCTTTACCATCATTCCTTCCAAAGAACACCCAGGGCTGATCTCCTTTAGAATGGACTGGTTTTTAGCATCACTTTAATGTGAGTCAGAGTATCCTCCTCCTGATGCCACAGGAAGTTCTCAACACTGCCTATGAAATATCCTTGCCTCCCTCACAAAAAAGAAAAAGAACTTGAATCTAATCAAGTCTCTCAGTCAGGGTTTCTCAAAACTCACACTTGGGGACACATAATTTCGTGTGTATAGGATGTTTAGCAGCTACTCTGGCCTCTACCCACTAGAGGCAAATAGCACCATCACCTGGTTGTGACAATCAATGTGTCTCTACACTTTGCCAAATGGAGGGGAGGAAGGAGGTGGCAATCTCTTCCAGGTGAGAACCATGGCTCTACATCTAAGTACCAACTTCCAGGAAATGGGATGGAGAAATATGTTAAGGGACACCAACCAGCAGGATACAATCTGAAGGCAGAATTCAGGAAATTCGAAAAATACACATGACCCAGTTTTTTCACAAACATTAGGTCTGGGGAAAGTATGGAAGGGCAGACAATTACAGCTTAAAAAACCTTTTAAAAAAACCAACAAATACAATCTGTGGATCTTGTTTGGATCCTGATTTAAACAAGCTGTAAAAAGACATTTATGACATAAATGGAGAATATTAAATATGAGCTAGATAATATCCGTCTGCCAATGCAAGAGAGTTAAGAGATACAGGTTCAATCGCTTGGAGTAGGAAATGGCAACACACTCCAATAATCTTGCCTGGAAAATTCCATGGGCAGAGGAACCTGGTGGGCTACAGTCCATGGGGTCGCAAAGAGTCGGATGTGACTGAGCGCGCACACACACACACAAGCATTATGGCACTAAGAGATGTTCTTTTTGTGGGTGTGATAATGGTACTGTGGTTGTATTATTTTTAAAAGCTTTCTGTTACAGATACACACGGCTGTATTAACAGATCAAATGACATAATGTCTGATTGCAAAGGAGGATGTTGTGGATCAGATCAAACAAAAATATCAGACCACTAATGGTTACTGCAACTAAGTAATGGGTACCTGTGCATTCATTAAACTTGCTTCTCTACTTTTGTGTATGTTTGAAATTTTCCATAATATTGAGTTGACCAAAGAGTTCATGCAGGTTTTTGAAAAATATGAACGAACTCTTTGGCCAACCCAGTAAAAACTTAAAGAAAGTCCAAGAAAGGAATAAAGCATGGCTTACTAGGAGGCACGTGGTCTGGGAGTCCAGAACTTGGGGTTTTATTCCAGTTCCTCATTAAGCAGTCTGGTCATTTTAGTGGGAGAGTCACTTTTCTGGTCTATAGAATACAGGTGTTGAGTTAATAAGAGGTTCTCGGAGATTCCACAGCATGCCTTGAAAAGTGAGTTGAACAGCACCCCCGAGGACCAGAATGTGAATTTGTAGTGGAGACCCTGGTGGTGTTCTGGCCCAAGGCTCCCAGATTCCCTCCTCAGCCCCTCGACTAGTTTAGAAGTAGCGAGATCAGCTGTGCTAGAACATTCTGAATTAGAAAGCGCCTGCTGAAAAAGGCTTGCGTCAAATCCCTCTTTGAGCGGCTGGGGCTGCAGTGTGAGTAACTTGTCAGGAAAGTGTGAATTACAAGTCAGTATTACAAAAGTGTTTATTTTCAGCCTTTCCAAAAAACAGTGAGAAAGAGGAAGGCATGCATAATAAAGCAGCTGGGCATCTGAGGCTAAAGTTTGCTCTTCTCCTTCCCTCCCAGCCTCCCACTTAGCTCTTTCCTGTGACCCTGAGGGCAGCGAAGTGGAAGAGGGTAGGTGGAAGGAGGTGCAGCCACTCACAGTAGGGGTGCAGAGCGCAGGGTGACAAAGGAACAACTCAAGTCCCAGTCTTCCATCCCCCTGCCGAGCCCTCCTGCCTCAGAAGAAATGATTAATGAGGGACTGACCGCCAAATGCCACAAAGGAAGACCTTTAGAGAAAGTTCTCTGAAACATCCCTGAAAATAGCCTCGAAAAGACCTCTGCCCTTGCTTTGAAGAAGACAGAAAACATGCCTTGCCACCATGGGTAGAGCATCACCTACAGTGAAAGGAAGCCGGGAGTTTGCACCGATTCCCTCACCCATACTCTCTCCCCTGGACCCCAACTGAAATGTCAGCTTCCTTCCCTCAGCCTACCAGAAAGGCCCCCCAGTGGTCTTCGGCCCCCAGAGTGACCCTTCGCAAAGGCAAACCTACCCAAGCCACTCATGCTCCTCTTTAAGCTGTTTTCACATACCTCATCTCTGTGGGCTTAAAATCCAGCGTCTAGGACCTCCAGCAGAGGTAGTGAGTGCTAGAGATTTAAAAGCACCCTCAGAAATCACAGGAGCTGTAGAAGTCCCTGGATAAACCTAGAATGAATGTATGCATGTTTATAACATACCTAAGCTGGCCTAGGTGCGGAACAAAGGAATCCTGCCCAGACACGGGGTTCTCGGCTTTAGGCCTGGACCTAATGGCCTTTCCATCCCTGCACCTTTCCAGTCTCCCCAGATCTCTTTAGTTACTGAACGGCAGCCCCCTGCCCTGCAGAGAGTTATGTGGGAAGGGCCCCCCAATCTGAGAGGGTGCAAGGGCTGGAGCAGCTTCAGGAAGGAACAGAGAGTTTATTCCTAAACTGTTGTCCACACATATCACCAATCAAAGCAGTCCAGAGGAAGAGACAAACAAGGACCCGAAGGGTGGAGAGAGCCCTGGGAAGCCAGGAAGTGAGCCAAATCCATTCTGGAGATGAAGCACAACCCCTGAGGGAGCTTCACAAACAAATGCTTAATTACATCAGCAGCGCAGGAATAAATTCTCCTAAGAAAATACTTAAACTAGTTCAGATTAAGCTACTGCATTTGTTGGCTGTGTGCTCAGTCAGTCGGTCACGTTCAACTCTTTGCAACTCATGGACTGTAGCCTGCCAGGCTCCTCTGTCCATGGGATTTTCCAGGTAAGAATGCTGGAGTGGATTGCCTGTTCCTACTTCAGGGGATTTTCCTGATCCAGGGACTGAGCCTGCCTCTTTTGCACCTCCTGCATTGGCAGATGGATTTTTTTTTACCCACTGAGCCACCTGGGAAGTCCACTGCCTTAGTTAGAATGTATTTAATTGTATCAGAATGCCTGCCTAACAGTGGGTTAAGCAATAAAGGCATTTAAATATCTCTGGCCACAAGAAGTTTGAAGAAGAAAAATATCTGCTTTGAAACCTAGGTGTCAGTATGCCAGAATGAACTCCACCATTTTCCAAGTCTCTGCCTCATGGTCATAATAGGGTTGCCATAGCTCCAAGCATCACATTTTCAAACAACACCACTCTAAGACAGAAAGGAAGTGCAGAAGCAGACTCTTCGTCCACTGTATTTTCTCTTTGTTATTAGAGAAAAAAGTACTTGTAGAAGTCACCAGTAGACTAGGTAGCATGAAGTGAAGCGAAGTGAAGTCGCTCAGTTGTGTCCAACTCTTTGCAACCCCGTGGACTATAGCCTACTAGGCTCCTCCGTCCATGGGATTTTCCAGGCAAGTGTACTGGAGTGGGTTGCCATTTCCTTCTCCATGCCTACCACTACATAAATCACAGGGAAAGAGAACTGATCTAAGTGTACTTGACTTAGATCAGCCATGCCTGGACCTGCCTTCCCTGAGTACGGTGTTGCCCTTTAACACTTGAACAAACTGTGAATTGTTAGCAGGAAAGAATGGAAGAGGGTAGGAAATGGCCACCACCAGTGTCTACCACAACTAAAGTCCCCTTTGACCCCCCAACCTCTTCCTACCACCCTGGTGCAATCTACTATTATCATTTGGACCGTAGCCTATCATGTTCCTCAGTCCATGGGTTTTTCCAGGCAAGAATACTGGAGTGGGTTGCCATTTCCTTCTCCAGGAGATCTTCCTTGTAGGCAGACGCTTTACCATCTGAGCCACCAGGGAAGTCCATTCCAGACCTTATGCTGTGTGTATGCATATGCACCATAATAAACAGTAGACTTAGAGCATTTAATAGATTTATCGTAGTGTGTGAGTGTGTCTGTGTGTGTGTGAGAGAGAGAGAGAGATAAACACACCATCCACTCCAGGCATCTTTCTGCAATCTGCTTCACCATTCAAGGATACATCTCAGTGATCCAGCCACACCGATATTTATTGATCTCTTCCATCCTTGTGACTGCTGCACCATGTTCCCTAGAGTGGATGTGTCTCCGTTCATTTAGATACTTCCCTGCTGAGAACCTTTTGGTTATTTTTAGAGCAGCTTCTACTCACTTCTGTGCACACAGGCACTGGGTACTCTCCATTTGACCGCCCAGCCCCTTTCTCTACTCTGTGTTCAGATTGCCGACTGCTATAAATACATGAGCTGGCTCTCCTGCTCTCTGGCATCTGGTTGGGTGAAACTTATGTGAGTGGCCCGAAATGAGCGGGTGCAAGAGAGAGGAGTTGGGGTGTTTATTCCCCTGGGTCATTTCAGTATTTGTGGTTCAGTATTTGTGGTGTAGTATAGGCTTAGTGGCTCCGTGGCATATGTAACATTCCCGGACCAGGGATCAAACCCACATTCCCTGCATTGGCAGGCAGATTCTTCTCCACTGTACCACCAGAGAAATCCAGGGATCTTTAATTGGTTGTTTCCAAATGAGAGAAAGTATTCCTGGTTCTCACAGTACAGGACCAGGAAAATGCCAATCGACAGGAACACCCCCTCCCCACCCCACCAGCCCCAGGATCATGATAAGAGCCCAAAGGCTCCCTCTTACGACTCTGGGCTCTCCAGTACCTCACCTCATGCCTTCTCTAAAATGCAATACCAAGTTCTCTACTTTAGATCCTAGATGAATTTAGCAACCAGTTAACATGTTTTCAGAGCTTCAGCACAGCAGCTAAGAATATAGGCTGTGAAGGTAGATTATTCGACGTTCAAATTCTGACTCCACCACTCACCAGCTGAGAGGCCGCTTGCCAGCTCTTTAACTGTTCTGTGCCTCCGTTTCCTCACTGGAAGATTGAAATAACCCTATTACTTGTCTCATAGAGTTGTTTTAAAGATCACATAGTGATAGTTGCTCAGTCGTGTCCAACTCTTTGGGACCCCACAGACTGTAGCCTACCAGGTTTCTTTGTCCATGAAATTCTCCAGGCAAGAACACTGGAGTGGGTTGCTATTACCTTCTTCAGAAAGATCACATACAATCTATCTAAAAATACAACTAAAAGATCTCAACACAGAACCTAGTCTAGAGAGAGCCTTCATGCAAGGTTATAGATAAGGCTTGCTTGACACTATACATGTTGCTGTAGGAGGGGAAAGAAGTCTTATCCTCTGGTAAAGAATCTGCCTGCAATGCAGGGGACCCAGGTTCGATCCCTGGGTCGGGAAGATCCCCTGGAGTAGGAAATGGCAACCCACTCCAGGATTCTTCCCTGAATTCCATGGACAGAGGAGTCTGGTGGGCTATCGTCCATGGGATCGCAAAGTGTCAGACAGGACTGAGAGACCAACACTTTCTACCTTCAAGGAGCCTACTTCCCCAGTGGTCCAGTGGTTGAGAGTACACCTTTCAATGCAGAGCACAAGGGTTCATTCCCTGGTCTGGGAACTAGGATCCTACAAACCATGGGCCACAACTAAGACCTGATGCAGGCAAAAATAAATAATTCATTAAGTTTAAAAAACGTGCAATTCAGTAGGCTTTTAAATTTTTTTAGATAAAAATAAAATATATCTAAAAGATCTCAACAAGAGCCTAGTCCAGAGAGAGCCGTCCACATGGTAATCGATATGACTCACTCAACACTATATATGTTTCTGTAGGAGGAAAAAGAAGCCATGGGCCTAGCCTCAAGGAGCCTGAAATCTGCTTTGTAAGACACGAAGAGCCTTCTCATAATCATGGACAACACAGATGACCCCATGTTCAAAGAGCAGATTACCTGGTATAAGTTCCAGTGCAACAGTAGTCTGGTGATCCTTTCACATATCTCACTTTTCACATTGCCTAACAGGTTCTTGACTAGACAGACCTTTGTTGGAGAAAGCTGAGCACCAAAGAATTGATGCTTTTGAACTGCGGTGCTGGAGAAGACTCTTGAGAGTCCCTTGGACTGCAAGGAGCTCCAACCAGTCCATTCTAAAGGAAATCAGTCCTGGGTGTTCATTGGAAGGACTGATGCTGAGGCTGAAACTCCAATACTTTGGCCATCTAATGCAAAGAGTTGACTCATTGGAAAAGACTCTGATGCTGGGAGGGATTGGGGGCAGAAGGAGAAGGGGACAACAGAGGATGAGATGGCTGGATGGCATCACTGACTCGATGGACATGAGTCTGAATGAACTCCGGGAGTTGGTGATGGACAGGGAGGCCTGGCGTGCCTCCCTGTCCATTCTCCAGGGGATCCCTTCTCCAGGGGATCTCCCTGACCAAAGAATTGAGCCCACATCTCCCCCATTGCAGGCAAATTCTTTACCATCTGAGGCACCAGAGAAGCCCCACTGCGATTCATGGGGTCATGAAGAGTCGGACACGACTGAGAGACTGAACTGAACTGACTGAACTGAACAGGTTCTTGAGATTAAATGCCAAGCATTATTGTTCTTGTTATGCCCAGTGTTTGCACACAGTAGGCATTCAAACACGATTTATCTAAATACCCAAGGAATGTTTGGATTGCATATCAGAACAAGCACTTCTTTCTTTCCAAATCACTTTGCAACTGAAGCATGGTTTAATTCGCATAACAACCTTGTGAGGTCGTTACTACTATGAGCACCTGCATTTTCCAATTAAGGAAAGGAAGGATCAAAAAAAGTAAAAAATTAGCATCTTGTTCAAGTCATACAGTCACTTTACCATGGAGCTTGTCTGGGGCCCTAGGTCCTTGACCATAAAGATGGAGCCTCATCCTCTACAGACCACAAAAGTCCATCAGCTGAAGAAATATACCTTCTGTCAAGTGTCTTCTTCTGGCTTCTGCTGTGATCTCTCTTTTAAACTTCCTCTTTGTTCTCTCTAGCTGAGACAGCTGGCTCCAGTTTTGTTTTGTTTTTTGGTTTTTTTCCCCTTTAGCCAAAGGGAATCCAATCCATTAGGATTTCTTTTCAGGGAGGCAGAGACTCTCCTATTTATCCAAGCTTCTATCAGACATATAAATGTATAATATAGTCATTAAACTCTGAAATTTATGGCACAGTCATAACCACACACAAGCTATTAAAAAGTTCATTACCTCCAGTGGGAGATATCACCATGCTTACTACTCTCTCCTCTTCACAAGGCCAGAGAAAGAAAGCTCATTGGTTACGGAAAATCTTTGTTTTGTCGAGGAATCCTCCTAAAAGCAGTTATACTACTGATAAATCCTACTTTATTTGTAATGCATTTAAAGGCAATGTTTTTTTAAAAAAGCTTTTATTAAAAAAAATTGCCCTTTGAGAAAAAACTCAAACAATACTGAAATGTGTAAAGTAAAAAATGAAAATTATCAAGAGAATGAGAACATAAGCCACAACCTGAGAGAAAATATTTTTAAAAGACGCATCTAATAGAGGGCTGATATCCAAAATATACAGAGAACTCTTATAATTCAACAGTAAGAAAATGAACAACCTGATTTAAACAATGGGCCAGAGACCTGAACAGACACCTCACCAAAGATTTATAGATGGAAAATAAGCATATTAAAAAGATGCTCAACATCACATGTCAATAGGGATTGCAGATTAAAGCAGCAATGAGATACCACTGCATACCTATTGGAATGTGTGTGTGTGCACGCTTACTCGCTCAGTCATGTCAGAGTCTTTGTGGCCACGTGGACTGTAGCCTGCCAGGCTCCTCTGTCTTTGGGATTCTCAGGACAAGACTACTTGGAGAAGTCATTCCCTTCTCCAGGGGATCTTTCTGACCCAAGGATTGAACCCACATCTTCCCCATTGCAGGCAAATTCTTTACCATCTGAGCCACCAGAGAAGCCCCACCGGAGCACAAATTCAAACTGCTAACGGCGCCCAGGGATCTGGAGCAACACGAACTCTCGTTCATTGCTGGTAGGAATGCAAAATGGTATAGCCACTTCAGAAGACAGCTTGGCAGTTTCTTACAAAGTTGTATTCTCACCATATGATCCTCCACTTTCATCCCTTGATATTTACCCGAATGAGTTAAAAACTTATGTCCACACGAAACCCTGATGTTTATAGCAGCTTTATTCATAATTGCCAACACTTGGAAGCAACCAAGATGCCCTTCAACAGGTGAACAGATAAATAAACTGTAGTACATCCAGACAATGGAATATTTATTAGTACTGAAAAGAAGTTAGCTATTAAGCCATGAAAAGACACAGATGAACTTTTAATGCATTTTACTAAGTGAAAGAAGCCAATCAGGAAAGGCTACATACTGTGTGATTCCAACTACATGACATTCTGAAAAAAGGTAAAGCTATGGAGGTAGTAAAAAGATTAGTGGTTGTCAGGGGTTGTGGAGAGGGAAGGATGAATAGAGAGCCCTGAGGATTTTCAGGGCAGTGAATATACTCTGCATGATACTATAATGCTAGATACATATCATCATACATTTGTCAAAATCCTTAGAATGTACAACACCAAGAGTAAACTCTAATGTCAACTATGAGCTCTGGTTGGTAATAATGTGTCAGTCCAGGTCATTAATTGTAACAAATGTACCTCTGGTGGGAGATGTTGATGGTGAGAGAGGTTAGACATATGGGGGAGGAATGGATAAGCAGTATCTGCATCTTCCCCTCAGTTTTGCTATTCATTTAGTTCAGTTCAGTTCATTCACTTAGTCATGTCTGGCTCTTTGTTACCCCATAGATTGTAGCACACCAGGCTTCCCTGTCCATCACCAGCTCTCAGAGCTTGCTCAAACTCATGTTCATCGAGTCGGTGATGCCATCCAACCATCTCATCTTCTGTCATCCCCTCCTCCTCCTGTCTTTCTGCTATTCATTTAAAACTGCTCTAAAAAATACAGTATTTTTTAAAGTGGCTATGCCCCCAATCACACTCCCTTTGTGTAATTGTTATTAAATGTTTACTGTATTTACTTCCAGTCTTTCTTCTCATACACACATAATGTATGTGTGCAAATTTTTTAAAGGTCAGCAAAAGCTACATGAAAATGATTATATCAGTGTCTCCTTATAATGGTGGAAATACTTAAAACTATACAGTTGTTCAAATAAGGAATACAGTTGTCCCTCAGTATCCACAAGGTATTGGTTCCAGGACTCTCCCCC
>SJYV01018828.1:1293779-1343029 GCA_006410875.1 Neotragus pygmaeus | reverse complement strand
GCTCAAGTACCCTTTGTAAAACTGTATGATATTTCCCTATAACCTATACATATCCTCCTGTATACTTTACATCATTCCTGGATTACCCGTACTACCTAAGTATAGATTAATTTAAAAGTGAGACTGCTTATGAAGTCCTCAGCAACATGCCTGGCACCTCAGTGTTCCATCGGCCACAGTCCCTCCTTGAGGGTAGACCCTTATCTCAGTGATCCTTGCTCCCCAGCAGCTTAACTCCATGCCTAGCACACAGTAAGCAGTAAAATAAATACTGGCTGAGCTGAACTAGAGTAGAATATTGTAAATTTTTTAAATCAATATTTAGGGACTTCCTTGCAATCCCTGGGTCAGGAAGATTCCCTGGAGAGGGGAACGGCCACCCACTCCAGTATTCTTTCCTGCAGAATTCCATGGACAGAGTAGGCTGGCATGCTACAGCCCACAGGGTCACAGAGTCAGACACGACCGAGTGACTAACAACATTGGTGGTCCAGTGGCTAAGACTTCACCCTCCCAATGCAGAGGCCTGGGTTTGATCCCTGGTCAGGGAACTAAATCCCATATGCCGCAACTAAAAGCTCACATTCTACAACTAAAGATTCAGAGTGCCAAAACTAAGACCCAACTCAGCCAAATAAAAAACATTTCTAAATTAATAAAATAAAATCAATATTCAGAGACAAGCTGTGGGACTTGGGATTTCAAGGAAGACTATATTTAATAGAGAAAATGAAAGGCAGACATGAAGTTGGATGATATAGGGACGTCGAGGTCAGGGAAGCCGCCACCGCCTGCATGATGTGGCAGGACCATCGCAGGTAACCTCAGGTCCTGCAGCACCTCGGAAGGGACTCCCAAGGGGCTGCCAGGGCCTGCCAGCCAGGCCTCCCACTCCCCCCGCAGTGAGCTCACCTCTGTGCTGCTCTCACAGCTGTCAGCTGACTCACTGAGGGAGAGAGAGAGAGAGCTCAAACCTGGGCAAAGAAATGCAGAAAAGTAAATTCTGATAGGGGAGGAGGGAAGACGCTCATGACTCATCCTGCGGAATACTGCAGGAGCATTTTTCTAAAACTAAGAGTTTTAGGGGATTTTTAAAAAATAATTTTATTTATTTGGTTTTGGCTGTGCTGGGCCTTCATTGCCACGAGGGCTCTCATCTAGTTGCGCCCAGGGGCCGCTCTCTTGTTGCAGTGTGCAGGCGTCTCACTGCTGCAGCTTCTCCTGTTGTGGAGCCTGGGCTCTAGGGCACGCAGGCTTCAGTAGCTGCGGCTGGCTCCCAGGCTCTAGAGCACAGGCTCAGTAGTTGTGGTTCATGGTCTTAGTTGCTCCGAGGCACGTGGGATCTTCCTGAATCAGGGATCGAACCCATGTCTCCTGCACCGGCAGGCAGACTCTCTACTGCTGAGCCACCAGGAAAGCCCCAAGAACAACTTCAGTTTCATATTGCAAACAATATCGCCCATTGCAGAGAAGTCATCCATAATCTCACCAGCTAGACAAAATCCCTGTTATAACCATGGTCTTATTTTCTCGTGGATCTTTTCCTATACCTGCATGCATGTGTCATACATGTCTCAGATATGTAACATATTACCTGTGTATGTATGTGTTTTCCATATATTATACCCTTTTATCATGTCAACAGACAATCATCCATGACATTGTTCATGGCAGAATACAATTCCAGTGTCTGGCTAAACCATACTTTATGGAACCCATCATCAATTGTCAGACATTTGGGTCATTTCCAAAATCTTGCTCTCCTCAACAGTGCTGCCAAGAACCTAGAGCCGTGCAGTGACCGTCTGATCCTCTCTCACAGAGGGTGAAAGAGAATGAATGACAGGCTGCTGAACTGACTTCAAGCCCAAACCATCTTCCCCTCCCTCCACCCCACCCCCATGATACCCGGTCCTTTGGAGTTCAGGTGTAGGAAGCCACAGTCAAGACCTTGGATTCCTGAGGATTTGGCCTCCTCCCAGAAGGGTGTCTGAGCCTTTCTGAACCCACACAATTAGACACGAGGGCCCTGAAATCAGGCCAGGTCTCACCAATACTGGGAAGCAGAGGCAGGAAGTCTAGGTTCCCCCTAACTGCCCTCCCTAGTATTGTCCAGTCTTTCCAGAAGGCACCTGCCCACTGCCTCGCTGCCCCGTCTCAGCATCTGACGCCCTCATTTCTGCAGCTGCAACAGTAGTCAGGCTCTAAAAAGCCATACCTTCCAGTAATGTATACTTTTAAGAAGTTCCTTTAACATCTTGGGTCAACCAACACGCTTTGAACTAAACACTGTCGGGAGCATAGGTGGGTAAGACATTACCACTGCCCCCAGGGGCTTATACTCCGTGGTATAGTTTGCTCAGTTCAGTTCAGTTGCTCAGTCGTGTCCGACTCTTTGCGACCCCACAGACTGCAGAGCGCCAGGCCTCTGTAGTCGTTTCCTGCAGCTGCCATAACCAAGTGGCACCCACTGGGCGTCTCAGAACAACAGAAATCTATTGTCTTACAGTTCTGGAGGCTACAAGTCAAAAAGCAAGGTGTCTACTCCCTCTGACAGCTCCCTCTTCCCCGTGTCTAGTGGCTGCCAGCAGCCCTTGGCGTTCCTTGGCTGGGAACTTCACCCCTGCAGGCTCTGTCTCTGCTTTCTCACAGCCTCTTCCCTGTGGATCTGTGTCTCTTTGTTCAAACCTCCCTCTCCTTACTGGACAGTAGTGGTGCAGGACTGAGCCCACTCTTATTTAGTATGGTCTCATCTTGCCCGCGCACTGCAGATGGAGAAAGCCAGGGGGCAGTAATGAAGACCCAGTGCAGCCAAGAATAAAATAATAAATAAACTTTTAAAAATGTTTTCAAGAGGATCATGCTGAAGTTCTGGGTAGATATGGACTTTGGGGGAACACATTCACCTCAGGACACATTCTGATAGAAGCAACGATGAATACAGAGAAAGTCATCACCACAGGCACAAAACTGCTACTACAGCTTTAATTGGGCCAGGAAGGATCAGATGTGGGAGTGGGCACAGGGTGCAAGGATCTGTGAACCGGCGGGTGCCCGCGAGGCACCTTTAAGTCACTCTGTCTCACACCTCCTAGTCTGGCTATGCCTGTAAATCCAACTTGCTGCGAGCTCCCACTGGGCCCACTGAAGCCCTCCATGGATTAAGGAACACTTCTTGAATTCTCTCCGGCTCTGCTCACAGCCCCTTTCCTTTGAACAATAGGTTCTGGAGAATATCAGGGGGAAAGACGGACCTAAATGACGAACGTATAAAGGCAAAATTGCAACACCTTTCCCTCTAAAGTGCTGTGTTTTTATAGATCTTTTCCCTTTCCCTCTGCTATCTCAGGTCGTAAAAGCTGAGGGAGGGGCCGGAAGCAGCAGTCTCCTCTTGGAACCAATCAGCTCACTCTCTTCCTTCCCAGCTCACTCATTGCTTCCCAGGCGGTGACACTGCAGGGCCACCAGCTCTTGCGGAGACCATGAGAACTCGGCGCTTCTCTAGAGTTCCCAGAGCTGAGCTTCAGTGCCAGAAGAGCCGGCAGAGGCTGAGATTTGAGCTTCACCTCAGCACAACCAGTTCTTTGAAGAGGCAGCAAGGTTCTCATCAGAGGCATGGGCATCAGACCTAAACCTTCCCCTTGGACCACTCCAAGGAGGTTTATTAGCTTTCTCCACCAGCTCTTGTGACTAACAGGAGTAAACTCATCACAACTGCTTTCATCACAGCCCCCGGAACATGGTCCCACGGGGGCGAGGACCCCTGAGCCCAGGCTCTCTTCTGCAGGCCTCCTGGCCTGAAACCTCTCTTTGCTGGTGGAGAGCAGTCTGAAAGCATCAGGGAGGGAAGCCATTGGGAGCAATCCCCAAGCAATGAATAACAGGAGATGGTGAAGAACACCCCAGCTTTTTGCCCTTGAAGAGAGGCAGGGACAACTCTGAGCTGTCTGCCCTCTCCCAGCAGGACTGAGCTCCTGATGCCCGCAGTGGTAACCTGTTTATTAAAGTATCCTGTACTGCGGATTTTCCCTGGTGGTCCTGTGGCTAAGGCTCTATGCTCTCCATACAGGGGGCCTGGGTTCAACCTTTGATTAGGAAACTGGATCTTGCATGCTGTAACTAAAGAGTTCTCATGCTGCAACTAAGACATGGTGCAGTGAAATAAATTAATTAATATTAAAAATAAATAAAGTATCCTGTATTCTCTCACTTCCCTACTTCCTTGCCGGTGCTTTCTGGAATCACCTCCCAAATAAACTACTTGCACTCAAACCCAGCCCAGCTTCAAGGTGCCCAGCTTAAGACACCCCATGGTGTTAGTGTGCATTTCCCTGTTGAACAGTGATTTCCCTAAGGACAGGCCCCAAATCATAGTCCTCTGAGTACCTGCCATGGGGTCCTTGCCAAACGCTATATATGCATTACCTCATCGCACCTGCCAAACAACCCTTATTATTTCCACTTTATAAATGAGGGAAGAGAAGCTCAGAGAGTTTAAGTCACTCTGTCCAAGGTCACACAACAGAGAAGCAGAGCCAGCACCTGAACAAGGAGGTCTCTTTCTGAAGCCTGTACTGTTGATGACTGCTGTCAGGAATGGTATTTAGTTCATATTTAGGGAAGGAAGGAAGATACTAGCAAGCAACCTTGGAAAACACTGGTACAAAATGGTCACTATTTGGACCCTGGAGATAGGGCTGAAGAGCAGTCAGTTTCCCCCACATGTTTAAGATCCAGTGAGGATAAAACCATTAGACCATCCACAATTTCCTCAAGTCCTTTTATCNCACACCTCCTAGTCTGGCTATGCCTGTAAATCCAACTTGCTGCGAGCTCCCACTGGGCCCACTGAAGCCCTCCATGGATTAAGGAACACTTCTTGAATTCTCTCCGGCTCTGCTCACAGCCCCTTTCCTTTGAACAATAGGTTCTGGAGAATATCAGGGGGAAAGACGGACCTAAATGACGAACGTATAAAGGCAAAATTGCAACACCTTTCCCTCTAAAGTGCTGTGTTTTTATAGATCTTTTCCCTTTCCCTCTGCTATCTCAGGTCGTAAAAGCTGAGGGAGGGGCCGGAAGCAGCAGTCTCCTCTTGGAACCAATCAGCTCACTCTCTTCCTTCCCAGCTCACTCATTGCTTCCCAGGCGGTGACACTGCAGGGCCACCAGCTCTTGCGGAGACCATGAGAACTCAGCGCTTCTCTAGAGTTCCCAGAGCTGAGCTTCAGTGCCAGAAGAGCCGGCAGAGGCTGAGATTTGAGCTTCACCTCAGCACAACCAGTTCTTTGAAGAGGCAGCAAGGTTCTCATCAGAGGCATGGGCATCAGACCTAAACCTTCCCCTTGGACCACTCCAAGGAGGTTTATTAGCTTTCTCCACCAGCTCTTGTGACTAACAGGAGTAAACTCATCACAACTGCTTTCATCACAGCCCCCGGCACATGGTCCCACGGGGGCGAGGACCCCTGAGCCCAGGCTCTCTTCTGCAGGCCTCCTGGCCTGAAACCTCTCTTTGCTGGTGGAGAGCAGTCTGAAAGCATCAGGGAGGGAAGCCATTGGGAGCAACCCCCAAGCAATGAATAACAGGAGATGGTGAAGAACACCCCAGCTTTTTGCCCTTGAAGAGAGGCAGGGACAACTCTGAGCTGTCTGCCCTCTCCCAGCAGGACTGAGCTCCTGATGCCCGCAGTGGTAACCTGTTTATTAAAGTATCCTGTACTGCGGATTTTCCCTGGTGGTCCTGTGGCTAAGGCTCTATGCTCTCCATACAGGGGGCCTGGGTTCAACCTTTGATTAGGAAACTGGATCTTGCATGCTGTAACTAAAGAGTTCTCATGCTGCAACTAAGACATGGTGCAGTGAAATAAATTAATTAATATTAAAAATAAATAAAGTATCCTGTATTCTCTCACTTCCCTACTTCCTTGCCGGTGCTTTCTGGAATCACCTCCCAAATAAACTACTTGCACTCAAACCCAGCCCAGCTTCAAGGTGCCCAGCTTAAGACACCCCATGGTGTTAGTGTGCATTTCCCTGTTGAACAGTGATTTCCCTAAGGACAGGCCCCAAATCATAGTCCTCTGAGTACCTGCCATGGGGTCCTTGCCAAACGCTATATATGCATTACCTCATCGCACCTGCCAAACAACCCTTATTATTTCCACTTTATAAATGAGGGAAGAGAAGCTCAGAGAGTTTAAGTCACTCTGTCCAAGGTCACACAACAGAGAAGCAGAGCCAGCACCTGAACAAGGAGGTCTCTTTCTGAAGCCTGTACTGTTGATGACTGCTGTCAGGAATGGTATTTAGTTCATATTTAGGGAAGGAAGGAAGATACTAGCAAGCAACCTTGGAAAACACTGGTACAAAATGGTCACTATTTGGACCCTGGAGATAGGGCTGAAGAGCAGTCAGTTTCCCCCACATGTTTAAGATCCAGTGAGGATAAAACCATTAGACCATCCACAATTTCCTCAAGTCCTTTTATCTATTTTTTGTTGTTGATTCAAGAAGCATTTATTGAGCCTATGGTGTCTAAGACACTAGACCAGGCCCTGTGGAGGATACAAATTCAAGGAGTATACCATCTACCAGAGAGAAGGGAGAATTCGGGGAGGTGTAGATAAAGATAAGGCAAAAATACCTGAAAAGATAAAATATAAGACCAAAGGTATCATCAGGCAGAAGTGATGCATTACCAAGAGAGATGATCAGAAAAGGGCCATGCTTTCGGAAGAGAAACTGACTTCTGGGAGCCAGAGCAGATGGACCACAGACAACTGGAGGATTTGGGGCTTGAAGAATGAAGAGAAATTGATGGCAGGAGCTGGGACAGGGAGGGAGAATGAAGGGGAAAGACAGGCGAGCAAAACCACTGAGCAAAGAAATCTAGGCGATTATTTTCAGTATTCTGCCCGGACCCTTCCTCTAGTCAAAGCTAACTGGGGGGACATCCCTGGCAGTCTAGTGGTTAAAAGGTCAGCTTCCACTGCAGGGGGTGTGAGTTCAATCCCTGGTAAGATCCTGCATGCTGTGCAGTGCAGACAAAAAATAAAATAATTAAAGCAAAGCAAAAAACCTAGAGTTCTCAAAAAAAAGAAAGAAAGCAAGCTAAAACAAATTAGGAATGAAAACAAGATGTTTGCCAGAAGCAAAACCGAGGTTACAGAGACGATCCCTGAGGACGTTAGACATATAGTAGTTCGCAACTGCTTTTCAAGTCGAGACACGCATAGAGGATCACAGATCATATACACAGAGGTCGCCTTTCCTTCAGGTCTGAAGGGTGACTGAGAATGATGACGCATGTGCCCGCCACAGCTCCCTGCGGCAAATGCTTGGCACCAGAGGACACTGCCTCACTTCCAGCTCTCACTGTTGTACTTGGACCGCACCGCCTGGAACCTGGGAGTCACGAACTCTGGGGGTTGAAGATATTTCCCTGAAGGCTTGGCAATCAGGACCTCATCTGCAGCTCCCAACTGAACTGGGGGAGGGTTTCTCCTTTGCTCGCCCTCACCTTCTCCCCAGGGAGGGAGTGGGCAGGGCAGATGGGCACACTGGATGAGAAAGGGAAAAGTTCAGCCAAGCAAGTGCTCTGCACGGTTCTGTGAAGAGGTTGGGCACGAGCCTTGCAGGCTCTAAGAACACAGGCAGAACTCACTCAAAAAGACCTCACCTTGGCAGCGGTGTCCAGAGCTCAGACACCCCCAGCTATCCTACAACCACCCCCTTTACAGTCTAAGTAAAAGCAACATGTGCTCTGGAAACACAGTTTCAAGACCTACCAGATGGCTGCCCCCAGACCTCTCTCAGACAGAAATTCCATGGCCACCCTTCCTGCCAGCTCGTGGGGGCAACTAGAGGTCTACAGCCAGGGTGCTAGGAAGACAAAGGCTGGATCCAGGTCACAGGAAGTTCCAAACAGCTTTGCTGTTTACTCAGCAAGAGCCTGAAGCTCACCCAACTCCGGCAGTGGCTGAAGTGACATTGTGCGGCCTACAGGCCTAGGCAGGGATGGCTTTCCCCACATGCCGCCACAGACCACGGGAGGGTGGCAGTATGGAGGTTCCTGGGTTGCCCTCTAGCACGTGGGAGCAGAAGATACCTGCTTCTTCATCCTCTCTTCCCCCACCCCCGGTGTTCCTGTCTTGTATTTCACAAAGCTTCTCAGGAGACAGCCAATTCAGTAACTCATTCCTTGGCTGCCTCTCCCACCTTCTGTTTCGCTCTCAGAGAACTCACACGGAAGCATTCCCATCAAGCTCTGCTTTGGGAAGGGCTTCCCTGGTAGCTCAGCTGGTAAAGAATCTGCCTGCAATGCAGGAGACCTGGGTTCGATCCCTGGGTTGGGAAGATCCCTGGAGAAGGGAAAGGCTATCCACTCCAGTATTCTGGCCTGGAGAATTCCATATACTGTATAGTCCATGGGGTCACAGAGTTGGACATGACTGAGCGACTTTCACTTCACTTCTGCTTTTGGAAGAACCTAGACTAAGGCGCTCAGGAACCTTCCAAGATATCACTGGACTTCTGAAAATGGCTCCCTAGGGCACAGCGAAGTGGGTTTCCTCCATCTTAGCTCACGTTTTTCTCAAATGTGAACCTTTCTATCATAACCAAGCAGGCATTAACTCTGAGACAGGTTCTTGGCACACCCAGCCCGAAGAAGGAGGAGAAAATGATTTATCTACCCACACCGAGAAGGCATGGCAAGTGAATTCTTCTCACCAAGTTTCATTTTGTCAGTTCACTAGAACCCATCTTGTGGGAGGGCCACTGACTCACCATGTAAAAATGGGAAGAGTGGTTTCATTAGAAGTGGGATGTTTCACACACTTCTTACGTACACACTTCAGGACACAACGTGGGGTGACGTGGTTTGCCTGACATCTAAGTGTCCTCAACTTGATATAGAGATTTTTAACCAAATATAGCAAAGAGGCTTCGATTAAGAATTTAGCTTCTCTTCTGAGGCAGATGATGCGTGAGAACTAGGGAGGAGGGTAGAGAACTGGGGGAGAATGGGAATAGAGTTAAAATAAACCTGAAAGGAAAGAGTAGAATTCTCAAGCAAGGAGGGGAGGAAAACCTCATCTATATCTTCCATCTGATACCTGAATCTGACCATAATGCCTTTTGAAATGAGATAGGAAACATCTAGAAATATGTATGTCATGGGCAGGGAGGGAGGTTGAGTTTTGTCTGAGATATGAGAAATAAGATTACAAATAGTGAAGAAAAAAAGAGTAGCATTTAGTTTTCCATTCTCATCACAGATCTAAAAGTCACATTTTAATCTTAAGACTTTGTTATGATTATAACATTATCATTTTTCCATATAAAAAAGTGTAAAGACTAAAACAAAAAAAAAATACTTTGGAGGTTTTGGGAAGGTATGATCAAAAGAAAATTTTTGCTTCCTGCCTTCTCCCCTGCAGCAGGGATTATCGCATCTCCAGGAGCCTAGATATCAAGTCCTAGAGCATCTTGGAGTCTGTCTAGAATCATGAGCTATGCAAATCCCACTCCTAAGTGCTTACTCAAGAGAAATGAAAATTTCCACTCACAAGAAAACCTGTAACATATGTTTATGCATCTTTATTCCTAAACCCCCAAATGGGTACCCCAAATATTCTTCAAGTAGTGAATGGAAACCAACGTGGTACATCCATACAATGTACTGATAATAGTACTTATTCAAAAAAAAAAAAAGGAACCAACAGCAGGTGTATGCAGCAATAGAAGAAGTCATCTCATGCAATTTGCTAAGTCAGACAAGCCAATTTGAAAGGGCTATATGGTTCATATTCTGGAAAAGGCAAAATGGGCAGAAAACAGATTGTTGGATGCCCAGAGCTACTGGTGAATGGAAGGAGGGGACTGACTACAAGGGGGCCAGGGAATGTTTGAGGGTGATCTAGCCACTCTAAATGCTGGTCGTGGCGGTAGTTTTACTCAACTGCTCATAGAATTATACACCACTAAAAAGGGTAAATTTTACTGTGTGTAAATTATTGTTGTTTAGTCACTAAGTCATGTCTGACTCTTTTGTGATCCCAACTTTAAAAAAAAAAGACGTGAAGTGTGGAGTCCCCAGCCTGGGAAAGAACTTCAGGTCCACCATTTTCTTTTGTGTGACCTTGGACTAGTTACTTAAGCTTTCTGGGTCTCAGTTTCCTCATCTGAACATGAGGGTTCAACAGCTCCTACTTCACGGGTTTGTTACAAGGATTCAGTGAGTAAACACACAGCCTGACACTCACTCAGCATCCGATCTCATGATGACCATTCAGCCAAGAGTCACTGCATAAAGCGCCTTTCTGCTGGGTCCAGATAGCTCTTCACCAGCCCAGGCCTCCCACCACTTAGCCTCTGTCCAGCCTGGTCTCCTGCGGAAAAATTGATGCCGTCCCTTAGAACACTGGGAAGCGAGGGTTAGAATTTGGTGTTACCGAAACCTGGCTTTGAATCCCAACCAAAAAGCTGGCGTCTCTGGGGGTTTTAAAACCTCTCTCCTACAGCCACTAGCTGTGCTCCTCAGCAGAGCCAGTGAGTTCATAAAAGCCGTGGCAGGCGGACGATGCGTGAGCTTTTTCCCCTGGGTTTGGGAATGGCAACCCACTCCAGTATTCTTGCCTAGAGAATTCCACGGGCAGAGGAACCTGGCAGGCTATAGCCCATAGTGTCACAAAGAATCAGACACGACTGAAGCACACAAGCATTGTTTGACTTCAGGTTCTAATACTTTCTTTCTTTGCTGTTGTGTGTGTGAGAAAGAGAAAAAGAGATCCTCCTAGCTAAAACTTTCTACTGTGTATTAATGAAAACCCTTCTGCCCAGTTAAACTCTTTTAAAGAACCTTAGTAGATTTTCCTAGCAGTCCAGTGTTGAAGACTCTACACTTCCACTGCAGGCTCACAGGTTCAACCCCTAGTTGGGGAACTAAAATCCCACATGCCACACAGTGTAGCTAACAAATTTTAAAAAGATTTTCCTTAGTGAGGAAGTTCTATAGATGACTCCATTCACTACATTAAGTAACAAGATGTGCTGTGCTTTGGTTGCTTAGTTACTCTTTGTGACCCCATGGACTGTAGCCCGTCAGGCTTCTCTGTCCATGGGGATTCTCCAGGCAAGAATACAGGAGAGGGTTGCCATGCCCTCCTCCATGGGATCTTCCCAACCCAGGGATCCAACCCAGCCCTCCCACATTGCAGGCAGATTCTTTACCATCTGAGCCACAAGTGAACCCCTTAATAAGATGAATCCCCTCTAAAGAAGTTCTTATTGATTAAGATCGAGTAGGATGGAGTTCAGGGCCTGGACTGCACTGTGAGCAGGGTTTGAGTGTGTACTCGTGCATTCACAGAGGCAGTCATGCAACAAGCGTGCAGGCAGCAGCCCACTTATGCTAGGGTCCCCTGTTTGGAGGGGTTGGGGCTGGGGTGCCAGAGAGAGTCACATCCTTCCTTCCCAACTTCTGCCCCTGTACACAGGGGCAGCTACAGACACCTCACTCCTTGGGGTCCTGGGTTTCTCTGCTGTCATTGTTGAGGCCCATTCCAGATCCATCCCAGAACCTAGACAAGGGTAGTGTTGCTGCCTTACAGAAGAGGAATGTTTTAAGGTTACCATTTCCTTCCCCAGGGGATCTTCCCAACCTAGGGATGGAATCCAGGTCTCCTGCATTGCAGGCAGATTCTTTACCATTCAAGCCACCAGGGAAGCCCATGTTTTCTAAAAGCAATGGCTAATTTACAAGTTTCCTTTTCTTTTACTGCTTTGGAACTACTTTGGAATTCTTGTGGACTAGAGAGATACACAGCCCCTTAGATGCGGTGGGGAAGTAAGGGGTGAGCATAAGAGGGCAATTGCTGTTTATAAATTTTTTATTGCTTAAAATTTTTTTTTAATGTCAATGGTCCTAAATGATGTCAGGATGTTAGGAGTTCATATTCATGAGTTAAATATACTCTGCACTTTTCATATGTTTGAAATATTTCTTAATAATTTTTTAAAGATATACTTCCTTCTTTTTTAAGTAACTGAAACTGTGGTGTGGGGCATTCTTTTTTTATCATAGACATGATATTTCTGTGTTTACCTGAGTAATCAATCCTTCCATGCTGATTCTTTTGTCTCTCTCTTTCTCCTTCTCTCTGTCTCTTTCTGTCTCTCTCTCCCCTCCAAATATGCTATAGGGTGCTGCCTAAACAGCTTTGATGTTCAAACTGACTTATGACTTAAATCCTAACCGCCAGAAGCACGGTTACTTCAGTTCCTTTAAACGCTTCCTACTGGCGGGTCAGCTGTACCTCAGAATTCCCAGGGTCCTGGACTTCCTGCTGATGGCACAGCTTTGAGCTCTCTTTGCTCAAGGACAGGTTTGGGAGAGAACTCTCCCTAGCTGGGCTGAAAACAAGAAAAGGACTACATTTCAAAGGAAAGGGGGAGGGGAGGGGTGGATCAGCCTCGCCTCAAAGGCTAAAAATAATCCGGCTTTGTAGACTTCTTCCTCCAACTAGCCTGGGCCGGAAATTAGGGAGGGGGGAAGACAGGGTAGGACCTTGGCATCCTGTTAAGTGTGTGCTGGTCAGAAAAGAGTTAAACTGGGATCCTCCATCCCAGATTTTCTCCCAAATCAGCCTCTTATAACTAGAGATCATCACTCATCTCTTGGATAATAAATGAAATTATTAATAGGAGAAGCCAGGTGGTGTTCTATCCATTTGTCCTGCCAGTAAGAGGAAAGCCTAGGCAGGCTGGGGATGCAAGACAGCCTCCCTGAGCCTGTATACTCAGCACACCTGAGCCTGGGCACCTGGCATCTCCAGGTACAGAATCTCATCCTGGTAAGGGGTTTGAGGGCTACTGAAAATCCAACCCTCTCTTTCTCTAGAGGGTTTCATGAAAAAAGAAATAATGGACAGCAACTGTTTTCAGCCTCCTCGAGGAAATCCAAGTGATGTTCCAGGCTACTTGGGTCAGATGCAAGCTGCCCCTTTAGCCAATCACGGATTTTTCTCTTCACTGGGTTTCATTTACTCCTAGAATGTAAACTCTCTCAGTGAGACAAGGACTCCTTACTGTACAGGAGGCTTCTCCTCCCCCACACATATCTGGGTGTTTGTAAACCTGTCCAATATTCTCTCCAGAACAACGACTTCCTTTACCAACAAAAGTTAGAGACATCCAGGAAGCCCAATAGCTGGCGGGCACTGGGGAGTGTGAAAGCTACAACCTGGACAAAGATTCTGTGCTTGTCTGCACCTTAGTCACGATCCTGAACTGTGCACTTCCTTGTAACATCCAGTTTTGGCAGGAACCCTGCTAAGTCAAGTTTAACCAGAACCCTCCCCACCCTCAACATCTTATGGGGCCCCTCATCTTCTACCATCCCCAGGTGATGCCTGGTCACCCTGGTCTATCTTCAGCAAGAATCCTATGAGGTCATTTAGCCAGAATCCCCATCACCCTTGATGTTTCCCATTAGCAAATTTTCATCCACTGATCTCTATTCTGCTTCTTGGCTATAAATTCCCATTTGCCCATGCTGTATTTTGAGTTGAGCCCAATCTCTCTCCCCAACTATAAAACCCCATTGCAGTGGTCCCTATAACTGTCATGGTGGAACTGAAGAAAGTCTGCCTCACCAACTTTAAGCATCACTGAGTTTTGTTTTTTTTTTTTTTTNGGACTACATTTCAAAGGAAAGGGGGAGGGGAGGGGTGGATCAGCCTCGCCTCAAAGGCTAAAAATAATCCGGCTTTGTAGACTTCTTCCTCCAACTAGCCTGGGCCGGAAATTAGGGAGGGGGGAAGACAGGGTAGGACCTTGGCATCCTGTTAAGTGTGTGCTGGTCAGAAAAGAGTTAAACTGGGATCCTCCATCCCAGATTTTCTCCCAAATCAGCCTCTTATAACTAGAGATCATCACTCATCTCTTGGATAATAAATGAAATTATTAATAGGAGAAGCCAGGTGGTGTTCTATCCATTTGTCCTGCCAGTAAGAGGAAAGCCTAGGCAGGCTGGGGATGCAAGACAGCCTCCCTGAGCCTGTATACTCAGCACACCTGAGCCTGGGCACCTGGCATCTCCAGGTACAGAATCTCATCCTGGTAAGGGGTTTGAGGGCTACTGAAAATCCAACCCTCTCTTTCTCTAGAGGGTTTCATGAAAAAAGAAATAATGGACAGCAACTGTTTTCAGCCTCCTCGAGGAAATCCAAGTGATGTTCCAGGCTACTTGGGTCAGATGCAAGCTGCCCCTTTAGCCAATCACGGATTTTTCTCTTCACTGGGTTTCATTTACTCCTAGAATGTAAACTCTCTCAGTGAGACAAGGACTCCTTACTGTACAGGAGGCTTCTCCTCCCCCACACATATCTGGGTGTTTGTAAACCTGTCCAATATTCTCTCCAGAACAACGACTTCCTTTACCAACAAAAGTTAGAGACATCCAGGAAGCCCAATAGCTGGCGGGCACTGGGGAGTGTGAAAGCTACAACCTGGACAAAGATTCTGTGCTTGTCTGCACCTTAGTCACGATCCTGAACTGTGCACTTCCTTGTAACATCCAGTTTTGGCAGGAACCCTGCTAAGTCAAGTTTAACCAGAACCCTCCCCACCCTCAACATCTTATGGGGCCCCTCATCTTCTACCATCCCCAGGTGATGCCTGGTCACCCTGGTCTATCTTCAGCAAGAATCCTATGAGGTCATTTAGCCAGAATCCCCATCACCCTTGATGTTTCCCATTAGCAAATTTTCATCCACTGATCTCTATTCTGCTTCTTGGCTATAAATTCCCATTTGCCCATGCTGTATTTTGAGTTGAGCCCAATCTCTCTCCCCAACTATAAAACCCCATTGCAGTGGTCCCTATAACTGTCATGGTGGAACTGAAGAAAGTCTGCCTCACCAACTTTAAGCATCACTGAGTTTTGTTTTTTTTTTTTTTTCTTTAACAGTCTCCTCCTGGATCCATGGGGCAGACATCCTTCCCAGGAATGGTAGGCAAGGAGAATTTTATGCTCCTTTGAATCTATGAGGTAAATGAACTAGTTCCCTACAAACTAATTCTTCAGTGAGATGACCCATGTGTGGAACCCCACACCACAATTGACTCCAGTAATTCTTCAACATGGTAATCTCACTTAAGAGGGCTCAAGGCTGCTATGTAGCCAATTTCCCTTTTCTTGGTGAAAAGGACAGTTCCATGCAACTTTTAAAAAATTGAACCTAATTGATTTCTTATCTGTGGCTGCACTGGGCCTTTGTTGCTTTGCACAGGCTTTTTCTGGCTGCGGTGAGTGTGGACGACTCTCCAGTTGCAGGGCAAGGGCTTCTCACTGTGGTGGCTTCTTTTGTTGTGGAGCACAGGTTCTAGGTGCACGAGCTTAGCAGGCATGGCATGGTCTCAGCTGCTCCATAGCATGTGGAATCTTCCCAGACCAGGAAATGAACCCATGTCCCCTACATCGGCGGGTGGATTCCTAACTGTAACGTCACCAGAGAAGTCCCGCTATGCAACTTCTGAATGAGGTAAGAAGGCTGTCGTTGTCTGGATATGAATGCAAAAAACTGGCAGGTTTCTGCCCTTAAATTTCTAAANCATGTCCCCTACATCGGCGGGTGGATTCCTAACTGTAACGTCACCAGAGAAGTCCCGCTATGCAACTTCTGAATGAGGTAAGAAGGCTGTCGTTGTCTGGATATGAATGCAAAAAACTGGCAGGTTTCTGCCCTTAAATTTCTAAATATACTCCTTTGAATTACTTAGAAGAAGGAATATGAAGAGCCAACATCTTGAGGGTTTTCCCATCGCCAGGTCCTGTGCTCAGCCTTTGCAGAGATCATCTCATTTAATCCCTCCATGTATAAGGGTGGGACTAAAGTTTTAACAGGGACATGAAACGTTCCATGGCCCCTCTAGCTTCACCAGTGGAGCTGGGATTGGAGCACCCATCCTTCAGCTCTGATCCATCCTTCAGCTCTGTATCCGGGTCTCCCAACCAGGACCTCCAGAAGGGCCCTTGTTGAGATGCAAGTAGTCCATGATGGCAAGTATACAAGAATAAACACTGGGATGACGGAGGAGATAGATGGGTCCTGGGCTGAGCTGCAGGTGTTTGTCCCATGTGGACAGATACTGCAAGATAGAGGAGGAGCTGAGCCCTGCCCCAATAAGAGACCACATATATCTCATTCTCAAAGTCAAGGAGGCCTGCCAAACTCTGCATGCGCAGGAAGGCTCTTTGGAGGTGAAAAGGGGAGTGATGTCAACCTACGGATAGGCCTCTTTGCTAGAATCCATCTTGGCTAAGAGATACATGCACACACATGGAAGGGCCTTCAGATAAACTAAATACAGACTCAGAACCAGACGAAGCAAGATGATTGGCCAAAGGAAACCCCAAAGAAATGCCCCATATAAGTGATTCAAACTGCCACAAGATCTTGACTCTCTCTCTGAGCCTGCCCATGTGTCCATCCACATGTACTCCTTTCCCTGTAATAAACACTTTACTTGTTTCACTATGTCCCATTTCTTTGTGGAAATTCATTTTTCTGCAAAGCCGTAAAGGCCAGGGCCTTGTCATTGGCTACTGGTCTGGTGGTTAGGAAATCCTGCTTCAAGCCACTGCAGGCCAAGGCCACCCAAGATCAGGAAGACATGTGTTTGAACCTCTAGGTCACCTCCGAACTTTTTGTGTGATTGTGAGGAATAGTACAACCTCTCCTGGCCTCAGAGATGAAAACAGGAAATAATGGTATTAGGTCAGTTTCCTTCACAAGGGTGGTGGATGGGTTTTACTGCTAATCTCTAAGGGAGGCAGAAAGGGGTTAGGCAACACAGAAGGGAAGTTATCAAGATTCCTTGGGCTTGCCATGCTTCATAGAAAGCATCCCTTGGCCCCACTGTATTCCCCTTCTAGATGGTACCTAGAAGACCAACACTTCCCACATCTTCCTGGGTTCAGTAGACACAAGGGAGTTTGGGGGAAAAAACAAACTTGAAATGGGCCACTTAGGCCCTCTTCCCCGGACCTCAGAGGTGTCATTTACATCTCAAGGGAAGTCATAGGGGGACCCCTTTTCTGGGTGCTGGAGGCAACAAAGAGGAAATGACTTTTGGGGGCCTAGCAACACAGCCACTATTTTTGAAACAGTCCCAACAGAGATATGTCTGAGGCAGATCCTGAAGCGGCCTCATAACTGGCATCACACATCTTTGATGTTTGATCTATCTCTTTTAAAATATATGCAATGTTTTCATTCTAGTCCTACCATGCCCACTTATCTTAATAAAAAAAATACTTGTGAGGATGTCCCTGGTGATCCAGGGGTTAAGACCCTGTGCTCCCAATGCAGCAGGCACAGCTTGATCCCTGAATGGGAATCTAAGATCCGGCATGCTGCACAGTGCAACCAAAAAATAAATTAATTAATTTTTTTAAATATTGGATTATTTAGTCAAACTACTTCTCTCTCCCTCTAAAACCTTGAGTAGCAGTGTTAATTATTGAGCACAGTGCTAGAAACTTTACAGACATCATCTCATCTCACCAGAATCCTAATGGGAAAATACAACTAACTACCCCTCCCCCTGCACAGATGGGGAAACCGTTCTCCAAGTCACTGCTGCTGCGACCACGCAGAGGCACAGGCGTTCAGCCTGTGGTCCTCTCTCCTTAGGTATTAGGGATGAATGCCTTCCCCTCATTAAGAGTCTTTGTAAATAAAGTCATCTTTTAAACAAAAGGATATGTGAGAATTATCAATATTATCCTAAACATAATTTCCTCAAACTATCCACTTCTCTATGATTAAGGAGCCCCTCCCACATCTTCGAAAGGCCTGAAATAGAAAATTGCCTTGGGTATTGCATTATTTCAGGTAAAGATGCAGTTTAATGCAGTGATTAAGCTGCTTGGATTCAAAGCATGGGCAAAGGAGTTACAAATCCTTACTAAGCCACCGTCCCCTTGTGTGATCTTGGGCTAATCATTTACTCTCAGCTTCACTTATTCACCCATAAATTGAAGATAATAATAGGACCCATCCATGGGTTGTGGGGAGGATTCAATGTGCTAACACACACACACACACACACACACACACACACACACAGTGTATCACAAAGTAAGTGATCAATAAATGTCAGATGTTTTTATTAAAGATGTTTTGGATGGATATTGCTTTAAGCAACTCCTTTTAGTCAACAATGCCTAAAATCACACTTCTAAGAGTGGATAATAGACTGCTATTGATTTCAAATTCATCTTCAGATATCAGACCAGATCTACGGACATCTGACTATGAAATGTGATTCCTGAAGCAATGTCTGGAATTATGAGGGTGGCAGCGGGTGTCGCTGTAGTCTACTGACTTCTGTCACCCAACTGAACTTCTTTAGGAATCTGAAATCCATTTACAGGGAAGAACAAATCCACAAAAGGACCAGTTGCCTAAAATGGGGTGATCCCTCTGAGACCATGTCAGGTTCAACCTAAAAATAAATTCACAACCTGAAAGTTGAATTATGTTATATTTGGTGGGAATTTTTAGGGCTTCGAGCCCAAGAGGTAGCATCTCAAGTGACCCTAAGAGAACTGCTCTGAGGAGGTGGGGGAGGGGTAGGTAAGCCAGGATATACAGTTCTGAAACAAAGAGCAAATAGTCTGAATGTCAAAAAATTATTGTTAATCAAAGAAAACCAGATATCTCAAGCTAAGGACTTTAGCATCACTCTACGTATGGGAAGATGCCAGAGTCTGGGCTCACTGGAATCATTCCTCTGATACGCACCTCAGCCAGCTATCTGGAGCCAATATCCTCTATTTTCACATCCAGAGTTTTCTCAGGGCTCACCGTAGGGAGTGGTTGCAATCTGATAGCTGCTAGAATGCAGGCAATATTCCATTTATTATCAGCACTAAGCCTTGGTGGCCTCAGGTAGACTGAGGGCACAATGGCCTTGCTCAGGTGGTGACCCTAATCACCCTCAACCCAGATTGAACTGTCAGTGTCTGCGCCCCCCTCCCCTCCAGCCTATAGTCTCATCTCTCTGCTGGATCGAGAACTCACAGAGACGGGGCCATACAGGCTGCAGTGGTCGGTACACTAACTCTGACACATGGTACATGTCCTGTAAATCCTTTCAGAATGAATTAACGGGAAGCTGTAAAATTCTCTCCACTCTTCCCTAGGATATATCTGTGTAACCAGTGCCAGTCCTATGGCCTATATATATGGGTCAAAACAAGAGCTTCACAGGTCTTGCAGCCTTCTTTTTCCAGATCAGGTATATATAGTTGCCTCTCAGCTAAGCGTAACCTCAGAAAAAATCAGGTCATTCAGGCACAATCTTTATATTTTTTATGTATTTTAAAATATTTGTTTCTATTTATTTATTTATTTGGCTGCACTGGGTCTTAGTTGCAGCAGGTGGGATCCAGTTCCCTGACAAGGGATCAAACCTGGGACCCCTGTATTGGGAGGGCGGAGTCTTAGCCACTGGACCACCAGGGAAGTCCCTATGTATTTTTTAATTTTAATTGCATATGTATCTTAGTCTCCCTGGTATTATCTTTCTCAAATATTTCTTTAGCTGGACCAATTTAGACTAGAGAAAGAGAGTATCTATTTTATGTTGATTCCATTAGCTTTGGTTTCTTGATCTAGTTTCTGAATTAGGAGAAAGATGGGGAAGGGGAACCTTTCCACAGCCTTCTAGACTTCAACCTCACGAGAGGACATAGGAGTTATGACTGTTCTCCCAACACTATCATTAGAGTGTGTTCTTGTCTCCCCACTCCGATCCTATATATGAAGACAGCAGAGAAGTAACACACCAAATGAACTTAATAAGAGCTTCCCTCCGTGGACTTCATGGAGCCTGAATCCCCTACCCATAAGTAGATTAGTCTAGTGTCCTGACAGAGACCCTGGATTTATCATNGCACAAGGCCCAAATGCCATAGGCAGACTCCAGCAGAACCAATGGCTATATAAGTTGAAGAAAAGTTTGAGTAACTCTAATGACTTCTGGCTGCTGAGAGCATTGATTTTTTTTCTTTTTTAACTATACTTATAATCTCTAAGACCCCAAACAGCCTTGGATTATAGAGCACAGGGTGTACTATTAGTTCTTTAGGCAACTCTGGACATATTCTGCCTTCAGAGCGGGCTAGTTCCTACATTAGTTAATATATTAGGAGCTTCTAGTTCAAGCCGAAGGTTTCCATTGGTATGACTTCAGGACAATTGCTGCTTCTATTTGTTCCCATGGGAAAGGCAACTTTCAGGGAGATAGTCTCATGTCTTCACGAAGGTTTGGGGAGACATTTCGGGGAGTTCTGCAGCCTCTTTTTTTGTTCTGAGCATGATCTGTGATCTGCTGGTACCTTTTCTTTCCCTAGGAAGTTTCTTTCTTAAAGTCTCCCACCAGCTCATGCTGTGGGGATGGAGGGCATTTTCTAGGGAGACTAATCATTCCTTGCGTTTGTGGAGGGCGATCCAGACTTCAGTACTACAGAGAACACTAAAAATTATTATTTTTTTTGGAGGCTGCTCCTGCTTTTATAAATGAAGAATTGAGGCCTAGGGAAGTTAAATAGTTATCTAAAATGTCACAGCCAGCAAAAGGCAGGGTCAACAATGATAAATCCAGGGTCTCTGTCAGGACACTAGACTAATCTACTTATGGGTAGGGGATTCAGGCTCCATGAAGTCCACGGAGGGAAGCTCTTATTAAGTTCATTTGGTGTGTTACTTCTCTGCTGTCTTCATATATAGGATCGGAGTGGGGAGACAAGAACACACTCTAATGATAGTGTTGGGAGAACAGTCATAACTCCTATGTCCTCTCGTGAGGTTGAAGTCTAGAAGGCTGTGGAAAGGTTCCCCTTCCCCATCTTTCTCCTAATTCAGAAACTAGATCAAGAAACCAAAGCTAATGGAATCAACATAAAATAGATACTCTCTTTCTCTAGTCTAAATTGGTCCAGCTAAAGAAATATTTGAGAAAGATAATACCAGGGAGACTAAGATACATATGCAATTAAAATTAAAAAATACATAGGGACTTCCCTGGTGGTCCAGTGGCTAAGACTCCGCCCTCCCAATACAGGGGTCCCAGGTTTGATCCCTTGTCAGGGAACTGGATCCCACCTGCTGCAACTAAGACCCAGTGCAGCCAAATAAATAAATAAATAGAAACAAATATTTTAAAATACATAAAGAATATAAAGATTGTGCCTGAATGACCTGATTTTTTCTGAGGTTACGCTTAGCTGAGAGGCAACTATATATACCTGATCTGGAAAAAGTAGGCTGCAAGACCTGTGAAGCTCTTGTTTTGACCCATATATATAGGCCATAGGACTGGCACTGGTTACACAGATATATCCTAGGGAAGAGTGGAGAGAATTTTACAGCTTCCCATTAATTCATTCTGAAAGGATTTACAGGACATGTACCATGTGTCAGAGTTAGTGTACCGACCACTGCAGCCTGTATGGCCCCGTCTCTGTGAGTTCTCGATCCAGCAGAGAGATGAGACTATAGGCTGGAGGGGAGGGGGGCGCAGACACTGACAGTTCAATCTGGGTTGAGGGTGATTAGGGTCACCACCTGAGCAAGGCCATTGTGCCCTCAGTCTACCTGAGGCCACCAAGGCTTAGTGCTGATAATAAATGGAATATTGCCTGCATTCTAGCAGCTATCAGATTGCAACCACTCCCTACGGTGAGCCCTGAGAAAACTCTGGATGTGAAAATAGAGGATATTGGCTCCAGATAGCTGGCTGAGGTGCGTATCAGAGGAATGATTCCAGTGAGCCCAGACTCTGGCATCTTCCCATACGTAGAGTGATGCTAAAGTCCTTAGCTTGAGATATCTGGTTTTCTTTGATTAACAATAATTTTTTGACATTCAGACTATTTGCTCTTTGTTTCAGAACTGTATATGCTGGCTTACCTACCCCTCCCCCACCTCCTCAGAGCAGTTCTCTTAGGGTCACTTGAGATGCTACCTCTTGGGCTCGAAGCCCTAAAAATTCCCACCAAATATAACATAATTCAACTTTCAGGTTGTGAATTTATTTTTAGGTTGAACCTGACATGGTCTCAGAGGGATCACCCCATTTTAGGCAACTGGTCCTTTTGTGGATTTGTTCTTCCCTGTAAATGGATTTCAGATTCCTAAAGAAGTTCAGTTGGGTGACAGAAGTCAGTAGACTACAGCGACACCCGCTGCCACCCTCATAATTCCAGACATTGCTTCAGGAATCACATTTCATAGTCAGATGTCCGTAGATCTGGTCTGATATCTGAAGATGAATTTGAAATCAATAGCAGTCTATTATCCACTCTTAGAAGTGTGATTTTAGGCATTGTTGACTAAAAGGAGTTGCTTAAAGCAATATCCATCCAAAACATCTTTAATAAAAACATCTGACATTTATTGATCACTTACTTTGTGATACACTGTGTGTGTGTGTGTGTGTGTGTATGTGTGTGTGTGTTAGCACATTGAATCCTCCCCACAACCCATGGATGGGTCCTATTATTATCTTCAATTTATGGGTGAATAAGTGAAGCTGAGAGTAAATGATTAGCCCAAGATCACACAAGGGGACGGTGGCTTAGTAAGGATTTGTAACTCCTTTGCCCATGCTTTGAATCCAAGCAGCTTAATCACTGCATTAAACTGCATCTTTACCTGAAATAATGCAATACCCAAGGCAATTTTCTATTTCAGGCCTTTCGAAGATGTGGGAGGGGCTCCTTAATCATAGAGAAGTGGATAGTTTGAGGAAATTATGTTTAGGATAATATTGATAATTCTCACATATCCTTTTGTTTAAAAGATGACTTTATTTACAAAGACTCTTAATGAGGGGAAGGCATTCATCCCTAATACCTAAGGAGAGAGGACCACAGGCTGAACGCCTGTGCCTCTGCGTGGTCGCAGCAGCAGTGACTTGGAGAACGGTTTCCCCATCTGTGCAGGGGGAGGGGTAGTTAGTTGTATTTTCCCATTAGGATTCTGGTGAGATGAGATGATGTCTGTAAAGTTTCTAGCACTGTGCTCAATAATTAACACTGCTACTCAAGGTTTTAGAGGGAGAGAGAAGTAGTTTGACTAAATAATCCAATATTTAAAAAAATTAATTAATTTATTTTTTGGTTGCACTGTGCAGCATGCCGGATCTTAGATTCCCATTCAGGGATCAAGCTGTGCCTGCTGCATTGGGAGCACAGGGTCTTAACCCCTGGATCACCAGGGACATCCTCGCAAGTATTTTTTTTATTAAGATAAGTGGGCATGGTAGGACTAGAATGAAAACATTGCATATATTTTAAAAGAGATAGATCAAACATCAAAGATGTGTGATGCCAGTTATGAGGCCGCTTCAGGATCTGCCTCAGACATATCTCTGTTGGGACTGTTTCAAAAATAGTGGCTGTGTTGCTANTAGAATGAAAACATTGCATATATTTTAAAAGAGATAGATCAAACATCAAAGATGTGTGATGCCAGTTATGAGGCCGCTTCAGGATCTGCCTCAGACATATCTCTGTTGGGACTGTTTCAAAAATAGTGGCTGTGTTGCTAGGCCCCCAAAAGTCATTTCCTCTTTGTTGCCTCCAGCACCCAGAAAAGGGGTCCCCCTATGACTTCCCTTGAGATGTAAATGACACCTCTGAGGTCCGGGGAAGAGGGCCTAAGTGGCCCATTTCAAGTTTGTTTTTTCCCCCAAACTCCCTTGTGTCTACTGAACCCAGGAAGATGTGGGAAGTGTTGGTCTTCTAGGTACCATCTAGAAGGGGAATACAGTGGGGCCAAGGGATGCTTTCTATGAAGCATGGCAAGCCCAAGGAATCTTGATAACTTCCCTTCTGTGTTGCCTAACCCCTTTCTGCCTCCCTTAGAGATTAGCAGTAAAACCCATCCACCACCCTTGTGAAGGAAACTGACCTAATACCATTATTTCCTGTTTTCATCTCTGAGGCCAGGAGAGGTTGTACTATTCCTCACAATCACACAAAAAGTTCGGAGGTGACCTAGAGGTTCAAACACATGTCTTCCTGATCTTGGGTGGCCTTGGCCTGCAGTGGCTTGAAGCAGGATTTCCTAACCACCAGACCAGTAGCCAATGACAAGGCCCTGGCCTTTACGGCTTTGCAGAAAAATGAATTTCCACAAAGAAATGGGACATAGTGAAACAAGTAAAGTGTTTATTACAGGGAAAGGAGTACATGTGGATGGACACATGGGCAGGCTCAGAGAGAGAGTCAAGATCTTGTGGCAGTTTGAATCACTTATATGGGGCATTTCTTTGGGGTTTCCTTTGGCCAATCATCTTGCTTCGTCTGGTTCTGAGTCTGTATTTAGTTTATCTGAAGGCCCTTCCATGTGTGTGCATGTATCTCTTAGCCAAGATGGATTCTAGCAAAGAGGCCTATCCGTAGGTTGACATCACTCCCCTTTTCACCTCCAAAGAGCCTTCCTGCGCATGCAGAGTTTGGCAGGCCTCCTTGACTTTGAGAATGAGATATATGTGGTCTCTTATTGGGGCAGGGCTCAGCTCCTCCTCTATCTTGCAGTATCTGTCCACATGGGACAAACACCTGCAGCTCAGCCCAGGACCCATCTATCTCCTCNTTGCCATTCCCATCTCCAGGAGATCTTCTGACCCAGTGATCAAACCCTGCATTTCAGGCAGATTTTTTACTGTTTGAGCTACAAGAAAGACCTTCAGAGTTACCTGGGGAGCTTGTTAAAATTCAGATTGCTGGGCCTACCTTAGTAATTTTGGATTCAGAAGAACAGAGGGACCTCAAAAATTGCCTGTTTCCTACAGATTTGAAGGAGATGCTAGCACTGTCCGTCCAGGGAATCACATTTGGAGAACTACTAGGTCAAAAGGTATATTTTTACAGGTGACAAATCTTATGCTGTGTCTAATTAGGGTGACCAGGTATCCTGGTCTTCTTGGGACTGAAAGTTTTCCTTGAATTCAGGACTTTTCAGTGATAAAAGTGGGATGCTTCTGAGCAAACGAGGATGGCAGGTTACCCTAAAAATAGAAGAGATGCCGATGTCCTATCTTTTTAAAGTTTGGATTAATTCAGGAGGCTAACTAGTTAGTTAAGAATTTACTAAGTCCCAGAGACCACATATGGGGATATTAGACAAATTAAAGAGAACAGTTGTAGTTCCTGTCCTCAAAAAATTTCCAGGATGAGTAACACATTTTTATTGACTGCCTACTTATCTGCTGGTGGGGAGGGTATATTGGTACATAAGATAACACATTTCTGATGGTGGGAAAGATTGAGGACAGAAGGAGACAAGGGCATCAGAGGATGAGATGGCTAGATGGCGTCACTGATGCAACAGACATGAGCTTGGGCAAACTTCGGAAGATGGCGAGGGACAGAAAGGCCTGGCGTCACATGGTGTCACAAACAGCGGACATGACCGGGCGACTGAACAGTGAGATACACGTTGGACCTGCCCTCGTGGAGCTGACTATCTAATGGGAAAAACAGTGAACCCAGTGAACAAAGGTGAAATGGAAATAATTTGCACCTTGAAGTAGAGTTATAAGGCTTAATCGAGTTGTCTGCAGACTACAAAAGGGAACAGTATGTGACAATTATTATAATCACATGACCCAAATCTTCAGAAAAGTCCTGATTTATGAGATCATATTTCCCAGTTGTTGTTGTTTTTTTTCCCCCCAGAGAGAAAAACAGTGCCAGGAAGATAGAATGCAGGAGAACTGAGACTTAGTTCTGACTGGGCTATTCACTTCTGTTTGATCTTGAAAGGGTCATTAATGTCTTTGCTCCTCAATTTCCACATAAGAATCAGATGAAATATTATTGTGGAAACACTTTCAATATCAACAAACTGATTTATCTGGAAGGCAATTTATTTGGAAAGATATCACATGAATTCTAGTATCACAAATTCCCTACTGCGGAAAAAGTATTCAAATCAGAATAATTATCAAGAACTGTGGTTCATTATGGAAATGTTTTTAAAAATATAGAGAGCCTTCTTGTTCTTTAGTTACTAAGTTGTGTCTGATGCTTTTGTGAACCCATGGACTGGAGTTTGCCAGGTTCTTCTGTGCATGGGATTTCCCAGGCAAGAATACTGGAGTGAGGTGCCATTTCCTTCTCCAGGGGATCTTCCTGACCCAGGGATCGAACCCAAGCCTCCTGTATGGCTGGCAGATTCTTTACCACTAAGCCACCATGGATGCCTATATAGAGCCTAGGTGAGTACAAAATTTTCACGTTAAAGGAAGGAGTTTCATGCTTTAAGATGAGAGTTTTCTGAGGACAAGGGGAAATTTTTTGAAGACTTGAAAATTTGCACCACTCTATTTGAATTCAAATTTCTAAAGCAGAGATTCTAACAAATACCTAAGTCGAATTAGGGGGAAAAAAGCACGTCTAATGTGTCTTCTATTTTTTCATCTTAAAAAAAGTGTTTTTTGTAAAGTTGAAAGCTATTTAAGTACATTTTCTAAGGCTTCCTTTTTTTCTTCACTGGGTATATGTATGTGCAGGCATTCTAGGGACATAAAATATATACCTGAATCATGTTATCCCCTGCTGTCAACAATTAAGTAGCTTCCCAGGTGGCACAAGTGGTAAAGAATCTGCCTGCCATTTCAGGAGACACAAGAGAGGTGCGTTTGATCCCTGGGTCAGGAAGATCCCCTGGAATAGGAAATGGCACCCCACTTCAGTATTCTTGCTGGGAGAATTTCATGAACAATGGAGCCTGGCAGGCTACAGTCCATGGGGTCACAAAGAGTCAGACACAATTGAGCATCTGAGCACAGCCCTTAAATTAAGGATGAAATTACCCTGGACTAAGGATTGTCAACTCTGGCTGCTTTAGCTGGGGGACCCTAAAAAAGAAAACAACCAGTATACCTACCTAGTCCCTCCTCCGACTGAATCAGAACCTTTATGGGGAGTGCTTGGATACTACAATTTGTAAAAGCCACGTGAAAAAAAAAAAGTGGGGCTACTTCCCTGGTGGTTCAGTGACTAAGACTCCAAGCTACCAATGCAGGGAGCCCAAGCTCAGTCCCTGGTCAGGGAACTAGATCCCACATGACACAGCTAAGACCCGGGGCAGCCAAATTAAAAAGAAATAAATGAAAAGCCATGTGATCTGGTGCTTGTTGCCTCTGTGGTTGCCCCTGCGACTGCCCTCTCCTCCCTGGCTCTGCTCAGCCTCCGTGGCCAAGTCCTCGATCCTGGACATAGTCCAGGGCTTTTGCACCTGCTGCTCCTCCATCTTGGCTTAAGTTTTCCTTCCCTGACCTGCCAGAATTATACCAGATTGCTTCAGTGCACATGCTCCTAGCACCAGAGCCTGGCCTCCTTAGCCCATCTCATGGCTGCCTTGCACACTTACCTATGAGATCCTTGAGATCAGAGGCTGGTTGGTTTCTGCTCAGTATGTTTTCCCAAGCTCCAGTGAAGTGCTTGACAACAAGAGGCGCTCAGTGCTGATATCAAAAGTGGAAAATGAAAGATAGGATGGAAACAGTCCAAAATTTTATGTCACAGTTTTTAGGAGATTAAAATATATATTATAGAAATAAATATAATATGAAATATATATATTTTAAGTCATGTGCAAATCTAAAGAAGTATTGTCATAAAACATTGAACTTCATTTAATCTTAGCTACAGCTTCCCCAGCCAAGCTTCAAAGACAAGCATCATTTGGAAAATAAAACTACAGAACTAATATAACGAGCCATATCCTGTTGAGAGTTATTTTGGGAGGTGCCTACAAAAGGAGGGTTGTCTGCTGCCTTTTCAAGGCCATGATAGGGATCCACAGTTTGAGGTCTCCCTTCCAGAGAGATTGTCTGAAAAAAGAGTTAGGCCTCATGATAACTACATGCAAATCCCGGTTCTGCTCTCATCCTGCTTCCACGGGGGCCTGACTGTTAGTTGGTCAGTTAGTTCATAAATAATGTACGCACGCATCCTCAGTCCCTCAGTCACGTCTGACTCTTTTGAGACCCCCTGGACTGTAGCCCGCCAGGCTTCTCTGTCCATGGGATTTCTAACATTCAGCAAGAATACTGGAATGGGTTGCCATTTTCTTCTCCAGGGGACCTTCCTGACCCTGGGACTGAATCCAGGTCTCCTGCGTCTCCTGCATTGGCAGGTGGATTCTTTACCGCTGAGCCACTAGCTGTTCCTAAATCCAGAAATGCAAATTGACTGTGACTTCAGTTCACATATTCATAGCTTGAAACCTCAAGAGCTGGAGTCTGCCATAGCTGCTCATCTTAAACAATTAAACTGTTAAGCCACAAAACAGAGAACTGGGTTCAGACCCTACTTCTACCTCTAATTACCAGTGAAAGACTTTATGCAAGTTACTTAACCTTTTTCTACCTAGTTTTCCTTATCCCTAAATAGTACCGTCTCTCATGGGATGGTTGGTAGGCTAAATGAATTAATACACATGACATCCTTAGAATAGTACCTGGCACATAGTAAATACTCAATAAGTATTAGTGACTATCCCTGTTGTTAGCATTTCAAGCACAGTTTAGACGAGGGAGAGGTTCCTGAGGGGGAGCTTTCTTCCGCAAGCCAAGCTAAGCGCCTGTTCATCAGGGAATTTCAATCTGAAAGGAAAGGAAGACAATCTGTTTTGCTTGCAGCTACCAGGGGCAGAGCTCCAAACTGAAGGAGAAAGCCCCCAGGCTTTTAACAAGGGTAAATATGTGCCAAGAGAAATGCATTTCACTTGGATTATGCCACCAGAAAAAAGGGAGGGGGGATTATATGACCTACAGATGCCCTTAGCTTTTAGCCAAGATGAATGTGAAAAGGAAATATTGATAAAAGCCATTTCCTGCAGCTCATCCCAACATCGATGCCTAGCATTTGTACCCCATTTTGTATAGAGCAGAGCTCTATTTCTTTTTATTTACTTTGAGCAGAGGAGAAGCAATCCCACACAAAGGAAAGAGTGCCAAAGGAAAACCAGAGGCTGGAATTCCCGGTTTAGTGTGACACCCACCTTCTTTGGACCTTGGTTTTCTCTTCTATAAAGTGTAGAAGATGCACTAAATTCACCCCAAGGTCCATTCCAAGAGCAAAAGAAAAATACTCAAAAAGACTTAAACTTTACAGGAAGGGGGATTAAGCTCTAGAAAAGAAAGCCAAGGTGAGTGGGGATGTGAGAAAGAGGGTAGGTTAGGGATACAGAGGTAGGTTGCAGGATCTCCTACAAAAGGAGTGTTGTCTGCTGCCTCTTCAAGGCCACAGCTTTATCGCTTTCCCTATAAAGTCAGCCGCTGTGAGAGGCAGGTGTGGACAGCATGGGGAAGCTGGGGATGGGATGGGGGCTGGAGGAGCTCTGTAAAGTTCTGTTGTAATCACGCTGTTTTTTCTTTACCCTGCCATGATTTGTTATACATGCATAACTTGGGGGATAAACTGCTCTCGGTTCTGACCCGCCTCAAAACCGAAAACAAGAGCTCTTGGCTCAGAATTTAGTCGAGTCCCTTCCAGGAAGTTCAGGAGGTAAGAAAGTGTCCATTCAGAGGTAACTGGCTCCTTCCTTAACCCTAGGATCTTATATTTCCTCTGAGAATTCATGCTTGTCTATAAGAGGGGAATGTGAAGTGTGTGTATATGCCTGTATCTAGGAGATTCAAAATAACCCACCTACATTTATACAATGGAATATTACTCAGCCATAAAAAGGAATGAATTTAAGTCAGTAGTAGTGAGGTGGATGAACCTAGAGTCTCTTATACAGAGTGAAGTAAGTCAGAAAAAGAAAACAAACATATATTATTGCATATATAAGGAATCTAGAAAAATGGTACTGATGATCCTAGTAGGGAACAGACTTGTGAACACAGCAGGGGAAGGTGAGGGTGGGGCAAACAGAGAAAGTGGCGCTGACATATATACACTATTGTGTGCAAAATAGATAATGGTGTTGGTGGTTTAGTCACTAAGTTATGTCCAACTTGGGAAGTTGCTAAAGAGCGCAGGGAGCCCAGCCTGGAGCCCTGTGATGACATAGAGGGTAGGATGGGGGGAGGGGAGGAGACTTAAGAGGGAAGGGATATATATACGTAATTATGACTGATTCACATTGTTGTACAGCAGAAACCAACACAAAATTGTAAGTAAAGCTATTTTCCACTAATTAAAAAAAAAATAAAATCACCCACTGAAATTGTCAGGAGAATGATGGGAAAAGCTAAATGTCAGCTTAGAGAGACTATGCCCATTCCCCACACAAACACCCATTCCCTGCACCTTGGGCCCCAGAAGGAGAGACAGGGAACAGACCACATGCCCCAGGTAGCCACTGGTCCAAGGAGGATGGAAGACACATGAAACGTAGTTGAATCCAACCTGGTGCTTGGATCCCAGAGTGAACAGCCAGCCTAGTTAAGCCAACCCAACCCGTAGACCTATGAGCATGCAAATAAAGGACTATTGTTTGAGCTCCAGGATAATTAGTTAGGCAGCATAACTGTGGTGGTAGCAGACTGATACACCACTTTATGTCATAGGGATCCAACTCTAGAAAAGGGGGAGAAGGATAGAGGCTGATGCTTTGAAGTTACACAAACAGCTATTGTTGTCATTCAGTCGCCCAGTTGTATCCAACTCTCTGTGACCCCAGTGACTGCAGCACACCAGGCCTCCCTGTCCCTTACCATCTCCCAAAGTTTGCCCAAGTTCATGTCCATAGAATTGGTGATGCCATCCAGCCATCTCATCTTCTGATACCCTCTTCTCCTTCTGCCCTCAATCTTTCCCAGCATCAGGGACTTTTCCAGTTAGTCGGCTGTTCGCATCAGATGACCAAAATACTGGAGCTTCAGCTTCAGCATCAGTCCTTCCAAAGAATATTCAGGGTTAATTTCCCTTAAGATTGACTGGTTTCATCTTGCTGATCTCCTTGCTGTCCAGGGAAATTTCAGAAGTCTTCTCTAGCACCACAGTTTGAAGGCATCATTTCTTTGGTACTCTGCTTTCTTTACATAAGCAGTAGGTAACTATTTTATCTGGTAAGCTATGCTGATTCACTCATTCACTTATTCATTCATTCAAAAGATATATAATAAGCCACCTTTATATTGAAGGCGGGAGGAGAAGGGGATGACAGAGGATGAGATGGCTGGATGGCATCACTGACTCAATGGACATGAGTTTGAGTAAACTCCAGGAGTTGCTGGTGGACAGGGAGGCCTGGCATGCTGCAGTCCATGGGGTCGCAAAGAGTCAGACACGACTGAGTGACTGAACTGAACTGAATAAGCCACCTACTATGTTTTACACACTGGGAACAAAACAGTGAATAAAACAGATGGAAATCCCTGCTCCATCGAGCCTGTATTCCACGAAGCGTGTTTGTGAGATGCATTTCCTACAGGGCGTCCGTGAGCAGAGGAAATGGTTTCAGAGCGTCTCTACCTTGGCGCAGCCAACTCATTTACATTTGTTTAGCTATTACGCCACAGGCTTTTAGCCATTAATGCAACCCAACTTAGTTCCCTTCTCTACTTCTCTTTTGAAAGGAATGACTTGCCCTGAGTTCCTACTATTTGACAAGCACTAAAGCTACATCGCTTTTAATCATGACAAAATCTTTAGAGTGAGGTTAACAGTACAGATTTCCCCCACTCTCCAAAAGGAGAGTGTTCCTGTGAAACCTTTTGTAAGTCGAAATGGTGTAAAGCAAAGAAGCAATTACCTTAGGCTGCATCTTGCTAACAGATACAGAGTAAATAGAGGTGAAGCACAGATGCTCATAAACACAACTAAAAGCACTGGGGCTAGATGCTGAGATGCTGAGAGTGGTTCCCAGGAAAAGAGCTTGGTGGTTTCACTGTTGCTGTTTGAGGTGCCTTGCCTTTACGCTGGCTCCGGCAAAACCAATGTTGAATGCCTTTTTCACTTTTTACCTTTTTGTCTGAAAATGAAAATCCTCTTCAGATTTCTTGCAGTTATAGAAAACAGTACTAATGTGGGTCTTTTGTAAAATTGAAGGGGCATAAAAGCAAAATTTCCAAGAGTAGAGGATACATGTATTTTCATTATCTGCTTTAGGAAAGAGATGAGAAAGGTCAAAGTCACACAGCTGAGAAAGACCTGGGACTTGAACCAGCTATGGATAGCTACAAAGTCCTCTTTGGATGAACCTTATTGTCTCTCATAAGTCTGACATTGCCCTGGAGGGTTTTAGACTAAAAGCAAATGTTCTCTAATGTTAGATAATTTCAAGGTGTAATGAAAGTGGTGGTTTCTGGTGACACCTCTATGACTTCATCTTTTCTGACTAAATAAATTAGTTTCTTTTTTTCTGATTCAATATTTCATGAGCACATGTGGTTTAAGCCAACTAGAAATTCTTCAAATGGCTACACATCTCAGAACATGGAATCCTAACTAGAGCTTCAAGAATCTAATCCCAAAATCTAATCCCAAACCCTACTCCAAAAAAACAAAAACAAAATACAAAGCAACAGAAAACTCTTTACCCTGNCCACAGGCTTTTAGCCATTAATGCAACCCAACTTAGTTCCCTGCTCTACTTCTCTTTTGAAAGGAATGACTTGCCCTGAGTTCCTACTATTTGACAAGCACTAAAGCTACATCGCTTTTAATCATGACAAAATCTTTAGAGTGAGGTTAACAGTACAGATTTCCCCCACTCTCCAAAAGGAGAGTGTTCCTGTGAAACCTTTTGTAAGTCGAAATGGTGTAAAGCAAAGAAGCAATTACCTTAGGCTGCATCTTGCTAACAGATACAGAGTAAATAGAGGTGAAGCACAGATGCTCATAAACACAACTAAAAGCACTGGGGCTAGATGCTGAGATGCTGAGAGTGGTTCCCAGGAAAAGAGCTTGGTGGTTTCACTGTTGCTGTTTGAGGTGCCTTGCCTTTACGCTGGCTCCGGCAAAACCAATGTTGAATGCCTTTTTCACTTTTTACCTTTTTGTCTGAAAATGAAAATCCTCTTCAGATTTCTTGCAGTTATAGAAAACAGTACTAATGTGGGTCTTTTGTAAAATTGAAGGGGCATAAAAGCAAAATTTCCAAGAGTAGAGGATACATGTATTTTCATTATCTGCTTTAGGAAAGAGATGAGAAAGGTCAAAGTCACACAGCTGAGAAAGACCTGGGACTTGAACCAGCTATGGATAGCTACAAAGTCCTCTTTGGATGAACCTTATTGTCTCTCATAAGTCTGACATTGCCCTGGAGGGTTTTAGACTAAAAGCAAATGTTCTCTAATGTTAGATAATTTCAAGGTGTAATGAAAGTGGTGGTTTCTGGTGACACCTCTATGACTTCATCTTTTCTGACTAAATAAATTAGTTTCTTTTTTTCTGATTCAATATTTCATGAGCACATGTGGTTTAAGCCAACTAGAAATTCTTCAAATGGCTACACATCTCAGAACATGGAATCCTAACTAGAGCTTCAAGAATCTAATCCCAAAATCTAATCCCAAACCCTACTCCAAAAAAACAAAAACAAAATACAAAGCAACAGAAAACTCTTTACCCTGGAATAATAATCTTTAGAAGTCAATATGAATAATCAAATATTAAAGATAATGGCTCTATGGACCAAATTTGAACATTAAAAACAGTGATAATAAAGGATTATAACATTGAACAAAACAATAAGGAAATGGAATCTAGAATTCAGAGTTAAACATTTTTAAAAGGTGGGATGGGATGCTTTTTTTTTTTTTCAACAAATAAATGATAGATAATAAGTGTAGAAGGAATGAAATAATCACAATATTACCATTTTGCAACCACTGATGAAATAATAAATGCTTGGGGCAAAGATTATCAGTAGTTGCTAAGCCACTGGGTAAAATGTTTGGGGAGAACAGGATAATTCTTGGTCTCAGAGTATTACTTCTCTTTTATTCTTCATTACTGGCAAAGGGTAAAAAGTACCGTTACAACAGACATATCTGATGGGCACCACCAAAACCAAGCAGTCAAAATTAGCATCACCAATAACAGGGCAAATTGACATACACCTCCTGAGGACTTACAATGGGAAATCCCCAAAATGTCCATGTTATGTTCTTGCCAAAAAATATTTATCCAGAGTGCCTGATCACAAGGAAACAGTCTGGCAAGTCCAGGTTCAAGCCATTCAAAAGGACCACTGGTCTGGACTCTTTAAAAATGTCAATGTTGTGAAAGACAAACAAGAACAACAGGTGAGGAGACTGTTCTAAATGAAAGGAAACCAGAGAGCTAGGACAAACAAGGGCAAAACAATGCAACAGTTGATCCTTGATTGGGTTGAGGGTGAGGGGCATGGAAAGGGAAAGACTTTTAAAGATATTTCTGGAACAACTGGAAAACTTGGGACTTTCAGATAATATTTCACTAATTTCAGATTTTGTGGATGTGATAATGAGACTGTGTTTTATAAGAAAATGTTTTTAACCTTTTGGAAAAGCATGATGAAGTGTTCGCAGTGAAGTATCAAGTTATCTGCAATTTACTTTCAAAAGGTTTACCATGTATGTGTATGTGGATAGTGAAGGGGTTCAGAACAAGCCTCCCCAAAATGAGCCATTTTACCATGCAAATTATTTTGAGCTGAAGATAATGGATACCCAAAAGACGAAGGAAGAACTTTTTACCTTCCTTTAACTGCCTAAAAGAATTTAGATAGAAGGCCTGGCTCAGAGACAGCTATTACCAGAGATAACTTTTATCTAAATGACCTATCTGTCCAGCATGTGTGCGTGCTAGAGTCGTTTCAGTCATGTCTGACTCTTTGCGACCCAATGGCCTATAGCCCACCAGGCTCCTCTGTCTGTGAGATTCTCAGGGAAGAATACTGGAGTGGGTTGCCGTGCCCACCTCCAGGGGATCATTCCGACCCAGGGATCGAACCTGCATCTCTTATGTCTCCAGGCGAGTTCTGTACCACTAGCACCACCTGGGAAACCCATTTGTTTGGCAGGGCAACCACCTAATTGCCAAACATCTGCTCTTCTTGCTGTCCTGAAACTTACTCCCCTCCCTTTTGAAGTCCCAGGCCCCTATCCCATTACTTATCTCAGGGTGGCATCTAGCTTACAATCACTCTTGCCCTCAGTCTCAGATTCTTATGGGGGTCCCATGTGTATGTAATTAAATTCATTTTCCTCCTGTTAATCTGTCTTACATTAATTTGATTAGTAGACCAACCAAAGAATCAAGAAGAGTAGAGGAAAAAATTTTCCTCCCCAACATTAGATAGATAGATAACAGATAGATAGAGAATAGACAATCTCAAGTATGAAAGAAGACAAGGAAAGAAAATGCTAACAATTGTTAATCTAGGTGAAGAATCCATGGATTTCATTGCTTTTCCATTCAACTTTATTATAAGTTTTTTTAAATTCAGAAAAAAAAAATGAGGGGCAAAAAATAAAGGTGTTGGAACAGAAGACATCTCCATTCCTTACCTTGTTGGCATTTGAACAATGCCAGGATCTGAAACAAATCATCCTTGGAAGATGTGTTCCTTTCTGAAGCCCTGGGTCAGGTCAACTGTCCTCACTGCAAACCCGCACTGAATGTCTAGCATTTTAGTTCTGTGCCCTTGGAAGCTGACCATAGGGCGCTGCCTCCTTCCTTGAATCTGGGACATCATGATGATTGTCTGGGGCTGGCTTTGACAGACAAGAGGATATTGGGCATTGCTGGGAGACTGTGAAGGGTGAGTCAGGAAAAGAAGGAGATGAGGGGGCAGAGAGATGGGATGTTTGCAGCCAGGAAACAACTCAGGGAATGTGTGGGAAATGTGGAGGAGGGGAGTCTGGAAAAGGATGAAGGAGCAGAGGCTTATCTAAAACCACATTCATACAAACATAGCAGCGGAAGGCTTATTCAGTCTTGTTTATTTACCTACCACAGGTTCCCACTGTGAAGTAGGCAGGCACCACTTACCTGCATTTCCTCATCCTGCAAGTGAGCATAATTCCTTCCATATTCTTTCATCCAAGCCATCCTTTCCTTACAAACAGCTGGTCTTCTTCAAGTTAATGTGCCTAAAGGAAGGAACAAAAAACTTTAGCGCTGGCAGTTGTGTGGAGGCAGATGGTAGGAGGGCATAGGTAAAAACAGGAAGACCATTTTAGAAGTTTTACAGGCATCCCAGTGATGGGTAATGGTGACCTGGACCAGGGGGTTACAGGAGAAGTGGTCTGTCAAACTCTGGATGCATTTGCAGGCAGAAGTCAAGTGTCACACTGCTGCCTGGCCTACAAACATCACCAGCCCCTCCAAAGTCCCTTCAGCATCCCTGTCTCTGTGGTTTACCTTCTTCATTAACTGAAGGGTTTGGTTTTTAGAACCACAAGGCAATTGGAGTAGACAGTTGAAGGCAAATCCATCTTTGATCCTGGAAACTCAATTCAAAGAGCATGCCTTTCTGATAAAGATGAGTCAGCAACCTCAGAGGAAGTCGGATTCAGCTCAACAAAAGGTTCCACCTTCTCCAGGAAGCCTTACTTCGCAATGTGATGCCTGCCTCCTATGTCAAAGGCAGTCTCATCTATACCAATATCTTATCTGACATGAGTATTGTACTTGACCAATGTTTTACACTATTTGAAGAGGCCTTTCCTAACTCCTGGACTAGATCACACTGTTCTATTTTCCCATGGTGTCTTAGTCTTCCCCTGTTATAATTCTCACTATAGTTTGTTGTAGGTATTTGTTTAATTATCTGAACTTTCCAGGTGGCTCAGATGGTAAAGAATCTGCCTGCAATGTGGAAGACCCAGCTTCAATTCCTGGGTCAGGAAGATCCCCTGGAGAAGGGAATGGCAACCCACTCCAGTATTCTTGCCTGAAGAGTTCCATGGACAGAGGAGCCTGGTGGTCTACAGTCCATGGGGTCACAAAGAGTCAGACACGACTGAGCGATTAACACTGAATTTGCCTTTCTTGCTAACTTGAAAAGCTTTATGAGGAAAAGAGAATGCTATACCTCTGGTACCTAACATAGTGAATTCTTGAATTCTATTCTTGAATTCTTTTCAAGAATAGAATTTATCCCTACAAGTCAATGAATAAATAATTAGTAACTTTTAATTTTCAAAACAACTCTTGCCAGGTGGGTGTTATTGTCTCCACTTCATCAATGTGGGGAAGGAGCTATTGGAAGATGGTCATCACAAAGTTAGTTAGTGGAAGAACTAACTGGCAGTGGTAACCAGGTCCCAATCCTCTCCATCACACTCTACTTGGAACCTAGAAGAAACACCCATTCATTTAGTCACACACTTTTTGATTATTCCTTACATGTCAAGCTTTACTTAGGGAACATATGCACATGGAGGACATACTGAAAGGAATAAGATTCATGTTCAATGTGGGAAACAAGAAGCAGAGAAATGGACATGCAAATACTTAATTGCATTATAGGGTAGTCAGTACCAAGGGCTCTCTTAGGAGGAATGTCTAAATCTGCCCAGGTGAGGGAAGGTTTTAATGGTTCCATTTCATCTGGGTTTGGGGGGGGGAGTATTTTTCTAGGAACAGAGGAGGAAATGTTATTAAAGGATAAAGTTCATCGCTGGCATCTCCAAAGTTGAATAATTTCATTTCCAGCTCTGTTACTGACTCTCCATCCTACTCAAGTCCCAGAAGCTGGCTTCAGGAAATGGAGGAGTCAGTCCCAGGACTCTAGGCTTGTCTAACTCAAAAACAGTTGACACAACAGGAGACCCACAGTGCAGGGCCAGGGTGTGTTATAGGACTCATCTACGTGGGCCAGCATGCATAGATTAAAACATCACCTGTATGAATGACATTCGTTGGATTCAGGCAATGCTGAACTCTCACCGTCACACATGTGGCTCCAACATCTCATTTCAACTGATATATAACATTTATTTTTGCTATAAATAAAAATGTAGGTCATCAGGTCATCTGACATGGAATAAAGTGAGTTACAACTTGCCGTGAGTAATAGAGCACTGGAGCAAGGGAAGACGACTGTTTTATTGAAACCTAGGAAAAGTCATCTCCTAAGAATATAACAGACCAGCCAGGGCAGTCAACCATCCTTCTGAGATGTGGCGCTGAAGGCAGCCGAGAGACAAAGGTTAATCTGTGAGCACTGTCATACCACCCTAGGAATTAGGGACCAAGGGGCAGGTATTACCAAAAACAGTTAATTGACAGGAACTTTTAAAATAAGAAGGCATAGTGACCATATTTACATTTTAGAAAGATAATAGTATGTTAGGGGAGCAAAGGACAGAGGCGGGGAGATTGTTTAGAAGGTTAATGAAAAAAAAAATACCATGAGAGATGATGAGGCATCTATCCGGTTAATAAGAATGAAGAGGAGGAAATGGATTCAGAAGCTATTTAGGAAATACAGTCATCAAGACCTGGATGACTAATCACATATCAGGGGTGAGAAAATAGGAAGAGGAGAGGATGACTCCTGAGTTTCTGACTTGGGAAAGTATTTGGATGGTGGTTAGAAGAAGAGAAAGAGGGGGAGAGAGAAGGAGAATCCTTTGTGNAGTCATCAAGACCTGGATGACTAATCACATATCAGGGGCGAGAAAATAGGAAGAGGAGAGGATGACTCCTGAGTTTCTGACTTGGGAAAGTATTTGGATGGTGGTTAGAAGAAGAGAAAGAGGGGGAGAGAGAAGGAGAATCCTTTGTGTGTGTGTGTGTGATCATCTTTGTAGCTGTTGAAGTGATTGTGGACCACAGACATAGGTTTACAGTAGGTAGCTGGATATGGGATCTGCAATATAGGAGAAATTACCTGTGTATGCCTGTAGCTGATTCATGTTGATATAGGGCAGAAACCAGCACAATATTGTAAAGCAATTTATCTTCCAATTAAAAAAAGTAATCATAAAAAAAAAANCCTTGTATGTTATTTGTTGTTTTTCCCTTGCTGCTTTTAATATTTGTTCTTTGTGTTTGATCTTCATTAACTTGATTAACATGTGTCTTGGGGTGTATCACCTTGGGTTTTTCCTGTTTGGGACTCTCTGGGTTTCTTGGACTTGGGTGGCTATTTCCTTCACCATTTTAGGGAAGTTTTCAACTATTATCTTAAGTATTTTCTCATGGCCTTTCTTTGTGTCTTCTTCTTCTGGGACTCCTATGATTTGAAATTTGGGGCATTTGACATTGTCCCATACGTCTCTGAGGTTGTCCTCATTTCTTTTAATTCTTTTTTTCTATTTTTCCTCCCTGCTTCATTTATTTCCACCATTTCCCTTCCACCCCACTTATCCTATCTTCTGCTTCAGTTATTATACTGTTGGTTCCCTCCAGAGTGCTTTTGATCTCAGTTATTGCATTATTCATTGATTGGCTCTTTTTTATTTCTTCTAGGTCCTTGTTAAACTTTTCTTGCATCTTCTCAATCACTGTCTCCAGACTATTTATCTGTAACTCCATTTTGTTTTCAAGATTTTGGATAATTTTTACTGTCATTATTCTGAATTCTTTTTCAGGTAGACTCTCTATCTCCTTCTCTTTGGTTTGGTTTGGTGGGCTTTTATCATATTCCTTTACCTGGTGAATATTTCTCTGCCTTTCATCTTATTTAGATTGCTGTGTTTGGGGTGGCCTTTCTGTATGCTGGAAGTTTGTGGTTCCTGTTTACTGTGGAGGTTCCTCCCTGTGGGTGTGGTTGGATGAGTGGCTTGTCAAGGCTTCCTGGTTAGGGAAGCTTGCGTTGGAGTTCTGGTGGGTGGAGATGGATCTCTTCTCTCTGGAGTGCAATGAAGTGTCCAGTAGTGAGTTTTGAGGTCTCTGTAGGTTTGATGTGACTTTTGGCCACCTGTATTTGAATGTTCAGGGTTATGTGCCTCCATTGTTGGAGAGTTAGCTTGGTATGCGTTGCTCTGAAACTTACTGACTCTTGGGCACAGCTTGGTTTCAGTGTAGGTATGGAGGCTTTTGGATGAGCTCTTGTGGATTAATGTTCCCTGGAGTCAGGAGTTTTCTGGTGTTCTCAAGTTTGNTTAGCTTGGTATGCGTTGCTCTGAAACTTACTGACTCTTGGGCACAGCTTGGTTTCAGTGTAGGTATGGAGGCTTTTGGATGAGCTCTTGTGGATTAATGTTCCCTGGAGTCAGGAGTTTTCTGGTGTTCTCAAGTTTGGGATTTAAGCCTCCTGCCTCTGGCTTTCAGTCTTATTCTTACAGTAGCCTTAAGACTTCTCCATCCATACAGTACTGATGATAAAACATCTAGGTTAATGGTGAAAAGATTCTCCACAATGAGGGACACCCAGAGAGGTTCACAGAGTTATATGGAGAAGAGAAGAGGGAGGAGGGAGATAGAGATGAACAAGAGGAGAAGAGGGGGAATCAAAAGGGAAGAGAGCAGTCTAGCCAATAATAAATTCCCTATGTACTCTCCACAGTCTGGAACATTCAGAGAGGTTCATGCAGTTATATAGAGAGGAGAAGAGGGAGGAAGGAGATAGAGGTGACCAGGAGGAAAGGAGGGGGAGTCAAAAGAAGAGAGACCAGTCTAGCCAGTAATCAGTTCCCTAAATGTTCTTCACAGCTTGGAACACCCAAAGAGATTCACAGAGTTAAGCAGAGAAGAGATGGGGGAGGGAGGAGATAGAGGTGACCTGGGGGAGAAAAAGGAGAGTCAAAAGGGGAGAGAGCAATCAAGCCAGTAATCACACTCCTATGTAAAAATGGGTTCACATATGAAATTGGATTCTTAAAGGTACAAAATTGATAACAAATACCAAAAAGCAAAGATTAAAAATTTGGAGTTGAGGTTAGACTCTCAAAAATACAATATTAAAAAAGGAATAACAAAAAGTATTAAAAAACATATATATATATATGAAATTTGGTTTAAAACTCAGGTCTTTTTTTTTGCAAGGTAATAGGTTTTAAAATAAAAATTAAAGGAGTAATAACTTTAAAGTTTTTTAATTAAAAAATGATAATAGTAAAATATATCTAGGAATTTCTCTGGAGCTGCTGAATGCAGTGTGAGGTCAGTTCAGTTTCAGATAGTTCCTTGTTCCAGGTTATACTTCTTCTCAAGGTCTACAGGCCCCTTCCAATGTAGTCAGTGCTAACGACAGAGTTTTCATCTGTTGCACCTATCACTTCCAAAGTAGTTCCCTCTTTTTTGTTTATTTTGGCTTCCTCTGTTTGCAAGTCTCTTCAGTGTCTTTCTGCCCTGACACAAGGGGACAAAGGTGGTCACTGATTTAGGCTCACTTGTTCAGTTGTGCTGTGCGGAGGGAGGAACACTGCAAACAAAGATCACTGGCGTCTGGGCCACACTGGGTTTGCCCCCACTCACGGCGTGTGTGCTTTCCCAGTCTACACTGCTCAGGCTCCAGGTTGCTCTTCAGGGGAACTGTCTAAAGTGGGCCCTGGGTTGCCTGCACTTCCCAGGTCTAAGCCACTCAGGTTCAGGTTCTTGGGCACTCCACAAAGGCGCAGACTCAGTTGGGCCTGCGTTTTGTGCCCTTCCCACGTCTGAGCAGCTCAGGTGACCAGGTGGCTTGGTGAGCACACACTCCCCAGGTGGGCAGTGCGTCTTACTACCTCCCCCGTCCCAGCTGCTTGGCGTCCTGGGTGCACAGCAGGAATCTCAGGTGTGCCGTGTGTCTCCTCTGGAGAGCTGATCTCTGGCTGTGACCTTCCTGGCAGATATCAACTGTCCAGGATCCCAGGAAGACTTTGTTAGCAACTGGAAGCCTGCTCGCAGTTTGGTAGAGGATGCCGTCTCTGGGGCCCTAGTTTGCCCCTCGCCTTCCAGCTCTGGCTGTCACCCTCCTGCCTCTGGCAGGGGATGGTTCGCAGCTGGCTAGCTCACCTCCGATATTTGCTCAGTCCTTTGTTTTGTGAGTGGACCCGACAGTGCCTTAGGTTAGGGCTTTTCGCAGGAAAGTTCAGGGCATTCAGGCCTGGTCTTTACCCTAAGCAATGCACCCTGCGCCTCCCTGTTCAGCCTCCGCTTGCTGGTGGTGGACGCGAGTGTCTGGGCTACTTCTCTGCTGGGAATTGCGGTTAGGCACGTAATCTGTGGGTTTTATTTATTTATTTTTTCCTCCCAGTTATGTTGCCCTCTGAGATTCCAAAACTCCNCTCTCAGGGTTGACGGCATATCCACTTGGGTTCACTACACCCACGTACGGCCTGTGGACCTGTTCGCCCTAAGGGAAGAATTCCTCCCCCAATGGAAGACCAAGCTGGACAAAACAAATCCACTCAAACTCAAGCTACAAAGGCGATAAAAGTACTGTTTATACTGTTGGCTCTATGGTTTAGTGCTGCCGCTAATCCTTATCAACCAATGAACCTGACTTGGATGATTCTAAGTGCAACTAGGGGAGACTAATTAACTCCACCTCAGCCATTCATCCCCAAAACACCTGGTGGCTGGACTTGAAATTTGACCTTTGTCTTCTGGCCGCGGGATCGTGGGACATTGGCGAATGGGAGGTAAAGATGCCTGGCAAGCCCGAATGTGGGGCTGGCATTGATAGGTGTAATACTCGGCCCTCCACTAACTCAGGGCCTGGGTGCAGCCACTATATCCAACGGGCAAGCTTACGGGAAACACCTTTCTATGTGTGCCCTGGATGGAGACAGACTGGGCGACCATCAATAACTGCGGGGGGCTGATAAGTTTTATTGCGCTGACTGAGGATGTGAGTCAATGGGGATGGTCGATTGGGAGCTCCCTATTCGTGGTGACTTGATTACCTTGGGTTGCATTCTGGGGCCCACTGGGTCAACTGGGGGACATGGAAGGGGGTCCCTCATAACTGGGCCTTGTATGAACTTTCTTTGCAATCCAGTGAGGCTCAAATTCTCGACTGAAGGAAAAAAGTTCCCCGGTTGGGAAGCCAGACAATCCTGGGGCCTCCGGCCATATCAGCCAGGATATGACAATGGGTTGCTGTTCACCGTCAGGTTGAAAGTAGGACCCATACAGATCGGTCCAAATCAGGGCATAGGGCCCAATTCAGTCCTAGTGCCACAAGAGCCTACCCACACCCCAATTCGGCCCACCCACACCCCTGCTCAAGAACCTACCCAAACGCCTCCCGGGCCCTACATTACTAATACAAGAAATTCCCCTCAAGTTAGCCTTACAGGATCTAACATTAAGGACGATCAGGACACGTTATTTAACACAATAATCAACTCCTCTCAGGTTCTAAATTCCATTCGCCCGGACCTGACTGGCAGTTGCTGGTTATATTAAGATATCAAACCCCCCTATTATGAAGGTATAGCTGTCCCGGGAGTTTACATTCAAACCAAAAACCACAGAGCTTGCCGATGGCAGCAGAAAGGAAACGCCAGATTAACCCTCCAACAGGTAACCGGGAGGGGCCTTTGCATAGGAAATGTCCCCCAAACCTACCAACACCTCTGCAATTCTACAGATTCTATAGCGACAACTGGGTACCTGGTGCCTCCCTAGGAAAATTGGTGGGTCTGCTCCACAGGCTTAGCCTCTTGTATTCATTGGCAGGTGTTAAATAACTCCAAAGATTTCTGTGTACTAGAAGCTTCACACCGGTCCAAGAGAGAGCCAGTTTTAGCCTTAACCCTCACAGTCTTACCGGGGTTAGGGGCAGCTGGGGCAGGAACTGGGATATCCTCCTCAAGAGTGCAGAATAAACATTATTCTAGCCTAAGAGCAGCCATTGATCTTGATATTGAAAGACTAGAAAGCTCAATCAGCCACCTCCAAGAGTCACTGAGTTCTCTGGCGGAAGTGGTACTGCAGAATAAAAGAGGATTGGATTTGTTTTTTCTTCAACGGGGGGCCTAGGTGCTGCATTAGGAGAAGAATGTTGTTTTTATGTGATTCCCTCGGGGGTGGTCAGGGAGTCCCTGGCCAAGATAAGAGAAGGGCTGAGTCAGAGAAAAAGAGAAAGAGAAATGTCTCAAACCTGGTTTGAATCCTGGTTCAATTCATCCCCCTGGTTGGCAACTCTCATATCTTCCTTGGTGGGGCCCCTGATTATCTTGTTACTACTGCTCACCTTCCGGCCATGCTTACTAAACAAATTGGTGGCCTTCATTAAAAGCCGCATCAACACGGTGCAGCTCATGGTACTCAGATCCCAATATGCAGTCCTACCAACGGTCCCCTTAGCAGGAGACAATATAGAGCTGAACCCAGACCCATGATTGGGTCTGCCTGGATCCTAGAGAAGGGGGGAATGAAGGACCTAAGCTACTCCATTTTGTTAACAGAAAAACTCCATTTTGTAGGTTCCAGGAAAAGAGCCTTTGGAAATCCAAGAGCCTTTGGAAATCCCCTGACCTCACCCCACCACCCACGAACCCATCAGACCCCAGACCAGAATCTCCTGACTTAACGTTCAGGAACTCGTGGTCTACCTAGGTAATAGGGACCAATAAAANCAGGAAAAGAGCCTTTGGAAATCCAAGAGCCTTTGGAAATCCCCTGACCTCACCCCACCACCCACGAACCCATCAGACCCCAGACCAGAATCTCCTGACTTAACGTTCAGGAACTCGTGGTCTACCTAGGTAATAGGGACCAATAAAAAACCAACACACAACCCTTTGAAAGAAAGTGACCAATCAGATGTCCCCCTACCTAGAAATTCTTTTTTTCCGTGAACACTCCCTATATAAGCAATGTAACCCAAAACCCGGGGTTCCTCCCTATAGCCGCTGCGTCAGTATCGGTGGGAGCCCCAGCTCAAGCCTGGTAATAAAAACTCTCTTGCTTTTGCTCCTTGGTGGTCATTGGGAGATTTTGCGACTTGGGCATAACAGGTTCTTTCTAGACAAATTTTGTAAGCTCTGGATGAAAATTTTTCATTAGAGAATACCTAAATCCAAGATCCTGATGACACTGACCTCCACTTGTCATTTTAAACCATGCTTTTCTTATTCCACTGCAAAATTTCTCATTTCCATAATAAATAATTTATCAACTATGCAGAGCCAAAACAAAATCCTCCCTGATTTAAATGCTGCATGACAGTGACCAGCAGATAGAATGGGTTTCCATTGAAGGATTAGGTTTCCTTTTCCAACTATAAATTCCCTTTTTTCCCAAGACTATTTCATTGCTCAGTCCAGAAGTTTAGATGACAGAGTTTATAAGAAATATGACTCTGGGGTGTAATCTCGTGAAGCTTTTTTTCTCAAGGAGAACTGAAACCTGTTATTAAGCTGTGAAAAGACTTATGTTGAAAGGATTTACTTTTTCCCCTAATGAGATCAGGAGCTCCTGTTAGGACACCGAGTTTCCCCTAACATACAACTTCAAAGGAATCAATTACTGATACTCAGAGCTTCTATATCTTTTTTGTAGTTTAAGACAGTATTTTTAGCTTTTGCATGCCCTTTTTCTTTTCTTTTCCCTCTTCAAGCTATCAGAGAGTAGGAAATGGGAAGCCCCACAGTAACCACTGTAGACACATCAATCGAGAGAGGGCTGCATGGACTCTTTCCTACCATCAAACCATTTTTTCTCCCAGGTTGCTTATGCCTCGGTTGTCAATCTTTACATTATGCAATGAAATTCACAATTGTATGTTGAAAGTAAAAGAGATTGTCTGTATTTTCCCACTTATTTTTGAATCCCAAGCATCTTTACTACATTTATAATAATGAGGATGTTCAGGATTACAAAAAAATGGCAACATAACTAACATTTCCATAGTTTTTATGTATTTGGGGACCAGGAAAAGGCCATTTCATAGATTTGTGGTGACGACTGGATGGGTGCCAGGCAGGGTCTAGAACTGAAAGTAAAGCAGCAAATAAAATGAAAAAAGACCCTTCCTTTTTTGTGGCACTTACATTCCAGTGAAATCTGTTACATGTATGACCTTGTTTATTTGAGTGAATATACTCATTTAGGAAAAGAATCTTCCTCCAATGCGGGAGACCCAGGTTCCACCCCTGGGTCGGGAAGACGCCCTGGAGAAGAGAATGGCTACCTACTCCAGTATTCTTGCCTGGAGAATTCCATGGACAGAGGAGCCTGGTGGGCTTCAGTCTATGGAGTCACATAGAGTTGTACACGACTGCACAACTAACATTTTCACTTTTTTTTCACTCATCTAGTCCGTATAGAAAGTTCAGGTGCAGGTATGACTATTTCTTCAGTTTTATAGAAGAGGAAACTTAGACTCAAATAAGTTAAATATTGTGTCCAAGATTCCAAAGTTAAAATGAGATCAAGCTGAGATTTGAACCCAGAAATAGGATTTTGCAGCCTGTACTCTCAACCACATTATCTCCTTGAATCTTCAGTATCATCTTCCCTGTGATTGCCTAATCACTACATTTTACATATGACAAAATGAGAGGTTAATATCCCAAAATGCCACATCTGGGATTTAACTACTATAGATTTGTAGTACAGTCTAAAGTCACAAAGTGTGATACCTCTAACATTGTTCTTTTTTCTCAAGATTGCTTTGGCTATTCAGGGCCTTTTATGTTTCCATGTAAACTGCCAGATAGTTTGTTCTCATTCTGTGAAAAATGTCATGAGTATTTTGATAGGGATTGCATTAAATCTGTCTGTAGATTGCTTTGTGTAGTATGTATATTTTAGCAATATTAATTCTCTCAATCTATGAACACAAGATATCTTTCTATTTCTTCATATTATCTTCAATTTCTTTTATCAATATTTTATAGTTTTCAAAGTATAGATCTTTAATCTCCTTAGTTAAGTTTATTCTTAGGTATTTATTCTTTTTGATATGATTTTGAAGGGGATTTGTTTTTGTTGTTTTCTCTATCCAATAGTTCATCATTACTGGGGATTTGAATTTAGGACTTCTGTGGTTTAATCCACTCATTATTCCATCAGATATGTAGGGGTACACATACACATGGGCACACACACACAAACAACTTCTACCTCTAGTATGCTTTTAACATATGAATGGTAGGGATCAGGAGGGACATAAATTCTTTGTGAAAATGGTTGGGGCTATCATTTATAAATGAAGAAAACAATCTCCCTCTCCCATTTTTCATATCAGAGATGTCATTTCTGTGTATTATATTATTTATTTGAAATACAGCAGGATTCATTTGCTTACGTTCACATTTTTAGATTTTTTTCTTTCATCCAACTGTGTTGATTTCACTGTATATATGTTTTAATCTATAGAGCATTAACATGTTCTAAAAGTCAAAACTATGCAAAAAATGTATTCAGATAAATTCTTCCACTTAGTTTTTCTTTCATCTCCTGCAGATAACCCATTTGCTTTTTGGGTTTTTGTTTATTTATTTGTTTGTTTATTCTTCCTATATTTCATCTTGCAACAGTAAGCAGATATGTGATCTTATTTTATTTACTGTCTTTTTTACCCCAAAGTTATTGCATTATACATATGTTGTACTTTTTCACTTAAGAATATATCCCAGAAGTCACTCCATATCAGTTCATAGATTCCTTCCTTACTCATCTTTACAGCTGTGTAGCCTTCCATCCTGTAAATGGAGCAGTGTATTTAATCAGTATCCTATACATGTGCATTTAGGTTAATTCTAACATCTTGCAATTACCAGTGATATTGCCAATAATAGCCGTGTGTGTGTGCCTAGTCCCTCAGTTATGTCTGACTCTTTGCAACCCCATGGACTGTAGCCCACCAGGTTTCTCTGTCCATGGAATTTTCCAGGCAAGAATAGTGGAGTGGATTGCTATTTCCTCTCCAGGAGATCACATCTGTGACTCCTACTTGGCAGATGAATTCTTTTCCCCGGAGCCACCAGGGAAACCAAAATAATAGCCACATGCAAATTTATTTTCATAATGTTGGACATTTATCATCATTTAAATCCTTAGAAGATTTTTAGGTTAAGATGAAAATTCTTAGTGGATCTTGTGATAAAAGAACTAAATGAATATGTAGTTGTGTTAAGTATTGCTAAATTTCTCTCCACTGTTACATCAATTTTTATTTTCATCAACATTGAATTGTCAACTCTTTTTCTACAGTTTTTGAGAGTGGATTTTTATCAAGCTTTTGAATGTCTTGCCAATCTAATTAGTTAGAAATGATATTTTCATGTAGATTTTAATTTGCACTTCTTATACTATGAAAGATATTGAATACTTTTTCAGATGTTTCAGTTCAGGTCAGTTGCTCAGTCGTGTTTGACTCTTTGCAACCCCATGGATTGCAGCATGCCAAGCTTCCTTGTCCATCACCACTTCCAGAGCTCAAACTCATGTCCATCAGGTCCGTGATGCCATCCAACCATCTCATCCTCTGCTGTCCCTTTCTCCTCCTGTCTTCACTCTTTCCAAGCATCAGGCTCTTTTCTAATGAGTCAGTTCTTCACATCAGGTGGCCAAAGTATTGGAGCTTCAGCTTCAGCATAGTCCTTCCAATGAATATTCAGGGTTGATTTCCTTTAGGATTGACTGATTTGATCTCCTTGCAGTCCAAGGAACTCTCAAGAGTCTTCTCCAGCGTCACAGTTCAAAAGAATCAATTCTGTGGTGCTCAACCTTCTTTATGGTCCAACTCTTACATCCATACACGACTACTGGAAAAACCATAGTTTTGACTATATACCTTTGTTGGCAAAGTAACATTTCTGCTTTTTAATATGCTATCTCTAGAGAAGCTATCCCACATTGAAGGTCAGAAACTGTGGCGGCAGGGAGATACCCTTCATCCAAGGTAAGGAGCAGTGGCTGTGCTTTGTTGGAGCAGCCGTAAAGAGATACCCCACACTCAAGGTAAGAGAGTTTCCAAGGCAAACCATTCAATATCACAGTTATCCAAGTCTATACCCCAACGAGTAATGCTGAAGAAGCTGAAGTTGAACGGTTTTATGAAGACCTACAAGACCTTTTAGAACTAACACCCAAAAAAGATGTCCTTTTCATTATAGGCGACTGGAATGCTAAAGTAGGAAGCCAAGAAACACCTGGAGTAACAGGCAAATTTGGCCTTGGAATACGGAATGAGGCAGGGCAAAGACTAATAGAGTTTTGCCAAGAAAATGCACTGGTCATAGCAAACACCCTCTTCCAACAACACAAGAGAAGACTCTACACATGGACATCACCAGATGGTCAACACCGAAATCAGATTGATTATATTCTATGCAGCCAAAGATGGAGAAGCTCTATACTGTCAACAAAAACAAGACCAGGAG
>SJYV01018828.1:1245536-1292058 GCA_006410875.1 Neotragus pygmaeus | reverse complement strand
TTTGGCCACCTCATGCGAAGAGTTGACTCACTGGAAAAGACTCTGATGCTGGGAGGGATTGGGGGCAGAGGGAGAAGGGGACGACTGGGGACGAGATGTCTGGATGGCATCATGAACTCTATGGACGCGAGTCTGAGTGAACTCCGAGAGATGGTGATGAACAAGGAGGCCTGGTGTGCTGCAATTCATGGGGTCGCAAAGATTCAGACACGACTGAGCTACTGAACTGAACTGAACTTGGGTGGCATTCCCAAGCAACCCGACTCCGGGAAAAAAAATATTTATTTGGCTATGACAGGTCTTAGTTGCAGCATGTGGGTCTAGTTCCCTGACCGGGGATCGAACCTGCCCCTGCATTGGGAGCATGGAGTCTTAGCCATGAGACCACCAGGGAAGTCCAACAAATACAGGAAGTTCACTTACCCTCTTGTTATCCAGGCCAGAACACTGGAGGGGATAGCCATTCTCTTCTCCAGGGATCTTCCCAACCAAAGGATGGAACCCAGGTCTCCTGCACTGCAGGAAGATTCTTTACTCTCTGAGCCACCAGGGAAGCCCCACTTTAGTATGTACTTCCTTAAAATAAGGATCTTCTCTTACATAACCATAGTACAATCATCAAAATCAAAATATTAACATTGATCCAATGTTATTATTTAAACTATACCTTTTGCCAGTTGTCTTACTCGCGGGCTTTATCACATTTTCCAGTCCAGGAAACCAACCCAGAATCAAACATTGCATTTTGTTGTCATGTGGCTTTAGTCTGCTTTAATCTAGAAAGTTCCTCAAACTGTCATCTTTCATATTATTGACATTTTTTAAAATCATAGGGCAATTACTTGTAAAACTGTATTTCTGTTTTCTGTTTTCTTGTGATTCTGCTTACATATTTTTGACTAGAATCCTACAGAAATGATATGATGTCCTCCTCGGGGCATCATTTTAGGAGGTGCATAATTTTGATATTAACTTTGATCACTTGGTTAAGGGAGTAAGATGATATTGGTCAGATTTCCCTTCTACAAAGTTACTGTTTTCCCCTTTGAAATTAAATTAATAAGAATGTGGGGAAGATTGTTGGCAACTCCAATAAATGTTGTGCTGCTGTGTGTGTGCTCAGTAGTGTCTGACTTTTTGCAACCCCATGGACTGTAACCTGCAAGGCTCCTATGTCCATGGAATTTTTCAGATAAGAATACTGAAGTGGGTTCCCATTTCCTTCTTCAGGGGATCCTCCCAACCCAGGGATTGAACCTGCATCTCTTGCATCTCCTGCATTGGCAGGTGAATTCTTTACCACTACACCACCTGGGAAGCCTATAAATGTCATGTTTCTCATCAAATTTTCATCTGCTGATTTTAGCATTCATTGATCTTGCCTGAAATAATATTAAGGTGACTGCAAAATAGTGATTTTCTAATTCTGTCATTTATTCTGTTATTCATTACTTTTCTTTTTACTATACATTATATAGACCCACTTTTCTTCCTCCTCCATTTATTTGTTTGTTTCAGTCTCAACTCATGGATTCCTAGTCTATTCAGTGAGTTAAAGTCAACAACTATCTTTACATATTTTGATGCTCAAATTGTTGCAGGTTTGCCGTTACGGCCCCCTTCAAGCTGAATTCTGTGTCCTTTTGACACATACCCATCCTTCTTTGAGCACTTTCCTTATTTGAGATGATTATTTTTAATAGGGCACATTACCATCTTGATAAAATCATGCTTCTGTTTGCAAGGAACAATAGGAGAAATGTTGTGTGGGCCACCAGTTGTGTCTACCACACCTGGCTCCTCACCATGCAAGAGCTGGTGGCTTGAATCCAGGCCGACAGTCTTGCTTTGTTCTGACAAAACAACCTTGCACCCACATTTCAAAAAGAGCCTTGAGGCCTTATAATTTCATCCAAGCCTTTCCTCACTGTTATCCTTTACCACCATCCAAAATGAGTGCTCCTAGGGCCAAGGCCCTGTGTTGTACAATTCCAGGGGTTGTCATTCATATTAGGGACTATGAATGACCTACCAGAGCAAGGGTTGACAAACTTTCTGTAAAGGGCCAGATAGTAAATGCTTTTAGCTATGTGGGCCATTTGGTCTATTGTGTAAACTACTCAGTTCTACTGCTGGAGTGTGAAGGCAGCCATAGACCATATGTAAATGAATCAGCATGGCTGTGATCCAGTAAAACTTTGTTTATAAATACTGACATTAAATTCCATATCATTTTCCTGCATCATGAAATACTATTCTTAATTGTAATTTTACAAATGTAGAAACCATTCTCAGCTGGTGGGCTCTACAAAAATAGACAGCTGGTTAGAAATGACCATAGTTGTCCATTCCCTGCTCTGCTCAGCCCAGGCAGTGGCCCTGCCTCCAGCCAGGTCTCTTGTCCCTTATCCTAATCTCTAACCTGCCACCCTGCTCTGGGTTTTCTTTCCAACTTTTGCCCTCTCCTTTCTCAGGCCTTTTCCTCTGTGCCCCAGAACCTCCATTCAATTATAAATAAACTTCTTTTCACCTTTTAACCCTCTAGTTCTGTCCTTAACAGCATAGTGACTGTATTCCCTAAGGAACTTCCTTCTTCTGTTGAATTCTAGAACCGATACTATTCATTAGCCCACGCCTGTGGGCATGGGAAGTGGTGGCACTCCCCATATTCCTCATTCCTACTTCAAAAGCTTTTTTCTTCCACCCTCTCCAAAAACCCCTTCCTCAAATAATAGCTAACACACCCTGGGTCAGATTTTCCCAACCTCTAGCAGGTATGTACCATTATTATCCCCATTTTACAAGGGCACAGAGAGGTTAAAGGTCATTCAGCAGGGCCAGGATTCTAATCCCACCAGTTCGCACTTACTACCAAGAAGTTACATTGCTATTTTTTAAAAAATATTTATTTATTTGGTTGTGCCAGGTCTTACTTGTGGCAAATAGTATCTTTAATTGTGGCATGCAGAATCTCATTACCTGACTAGAGATCCAACTTCGGCCCCCTGCATTGGCAGTGTGGCATCTTAGCGCCTGGACTGTCAGGGAAGTCCCTTCATCATGATTTTGCACCATGTGGATAACTATCCACCATTCTAGCCCACTCTCCATTAGCAGTTTAGTGCATGGGCAGACACAGATGCACACAACTTGAGTTGTTTGAAGAAGATTTAACAGAGGAGCAATTTATAAAAACAATTTATAAAAGTGTAGGGCAGTCTTCCTCAACGTTTTATCATTATCATCCACCCTAAGGAGAAAAACTAAATCAATTTACTGGTAACTTTACTAATTAACTAAATTAATAAAATATCCAGTTCACCCCAACCCAATCGATTCTTCCCACTACAGTGAAAGTTATCTTTCTAACTGGAAACCGTGGGTGCCTCTGGGACAGCAAACTGCATGGTTTGAGGAGGGCAAGAGGAAGACCTTTTCAGCTTTTGAATGTGGTACAATAGTCATGTATCATCTAATTTTAAAATAAAATGTAATTTAAAAAATTGACCTAAAATGCAAATATGGTCATTCTTTCTCAGGCTCCCCATCTGCCTCCAAATCCAAATCCAAATCCAAATTCATTCACACGTCATATCAGGCCCTTCAGCATGCTTCTTCAGCCTCATCTGTACCACTTTCCACCTTAAACCCTGTGTCTAGACATGTGACTTACTGTAAAGTGAATGCATTCCTTAAGCAGCTTTCTTCCTTGGCTGCCAGTTCTTTTTATATCAGGCATCCATTTTTTGTATGGGCTTCCCTGGTGGCTTAGATGGTAAAGAATCTTCCCGCAATGCAGGAGACCAGAGTTTGATCCCTGGGTTGAGAAGATCCCCTGGAGAAGGGAAAAACTACCCACTCCAGTATTCTTGCCTGGAGAATTCCATGAACAGAGGAGCCTCGAGAGTTATAGTCTATAGGGTTGAAAAGAGTCTGACACAGTTGAGCAGCTAACAACTTATCTGTTTTCTATGCTTACAGTTTGTACATTTTTAGCGCGAAAAGCCTCCCCTTTCCCACTCTCCTTCCTCCTGGTGAATTCTTCATTCTTCAAGATCCAACTAAAAGAACTCCTCTGGACTCCCATGAGAATAGCCACCCATCTTCTCCTCCATGCCACCGCTGTAGAGTAGGTGATTAAAAGCACAAGCTCTGACGTCAGACTTGTGTGGGTTTAGATCCTGGATTTGTCACATACCAGTTGGTGACTTTGGGTAAGTTATTTAACTTCAGTGCTTCTGCATCCTTATTTGTAAAATGGAGATTAAAATACATAGTTCCTCTCTTAGAAGGAAAGTATTCATTCAGCAAATATTTCCTAACTATCTATCATACATCAAAACAGAAAAAAACTCCTGCTATGGCATAACTTAGATTTTAGAACAGAGTTTGGCCAACTACAGTCCCTGCACCAAACTGAGTCACCTGTTTTGTAGATAAAGTTTTCTTGGAACACAGCCATACCCATTCATTTATGTACTGTCTGTGGTCACTTTCCATGCTATACTGGCTGAGATCAATGGTTGTGACATAGATCACAGGGCTGCCAGAGCCAAAACTATTTACTTTTAAGAAAATATTTATTATTACGAAAAAGTTTTTTAGCTCCTGCTTTGGTGAAATTGAGTTCATATATGTAGTTTAAAATTTTAAATCATTGCCTGGCACTTGGGAAGCTCTCAGGAGTTGCCAGCATTATTATCATTACTGCATACTCTTACAATAACGCTTAGCTGCTCAGTAACAAAGAAGTAAAGAGGAATCAGAAGTTGACAGCGTGGAAGCTGCTGGAGGAAGAGTTTTAAGAAGGTGGAAGTGGTCAGCTAGGTTAGGTTACCAATCAATACCGAAGAAAGATTGCCAGATTTAGCAATCAGGTAAAGAGATCTAACCCCAGAGCAGCTTGGATGAAGTTTTGTTGTTGTTTAGTTGCTAGATCATGTCTGCTTCTTTCTCGACCTGGTGGACTGTAGCCCACCAGGCTGCTCTCCATTTCCTTCTCCAGGGGATCTTCCCAATGCAGAGATTAAATTTGCCTCTCCTGCAGCTCCTACACTACAGGTGGATCTTTACCACTGAGCCCCCGGGGACCAACAACAACAATAAACCTCAGAGCAGCTTGTGTGAAGTGGTGAGAACAAAAGCTAGACTATGGTAGGTGTAGGAGGGAATGGAAATGAGGAAGAAGAGATAGGAAAGTACGGATTACACAGCTATGGGAGAGCAAGTGCTGACGTAAAAATGAACACATTTAATCTGCTACCAGTATTTTAAAAGATCTGCTAACCAGAAATATCAGGTTTGATATGTTGGAGTATCTGATGGTTTTTCTGCTCATCCTTTACCATCTGAGCCACTGGGGAATCCCCTATGCTGTTTGATGTTGGGTAAAATGTTAATGGTTAAAATTTGAGTCCAGAACTAGAAGACAGACTTTAGGCAGAAACCTTTAAGTCCAGGCTATTAAAAGATTTATGATGATGTTGCTGATGATAATGTTTGTTCTTATTGTGATGTTTATCATTGTGTTAACTGGTGTGAAATGAGAATTCCAATGCAAACAATGATGTAAATTTGCTTACAGATTATTTATTGTTAATTGTAAAACAAAAATGACACAGGCTGTTTTTTATTTGTTCATTCTATAAACATTTTCTGAGTACCGTGCATGCACTACACATTCCGACAGATAGGTGTGTATAGAACTTAGCTAATTTGGTCACAGCTTTTCCTATTCCCTCCAGGAACTTAAGATTTAGTTGGTAAAAAAGGCCAATTTAAATGGATTCAATATTTGTTAAAAATGCTAAGGTACTAGTTTAGAAGGGTTACCGTAGGGACTCAAGAATAAAATAATTTATACAAAACTATTATTCCAGCTGTCAATTATTTGCCATCTATTCTTACATCTATACATATGTGCATTAAGACTAAAGAGAATGATGTCAACTCACAGCTGCTTTCTAGAAAACATGTATGAGACATTTAGGGTTCTGAACATATACATATTATCACTGAGGTTTTTGTTAAGAATCTACAAAAGAGTATGTTTAGTATGATCTTATTTTGTTAAAATACATATTGTATTTTATTCAAATATATACTATATAAAGGAAGAAAGTCTATAAAGATCGGAGAAGGCAATGGCACCCCACTCCAGTACTCTTGCCTGGAAAATCCTATGGATGGAGGAGCCTGGAAGGCTGCAGTCCATGGGGTCGCTGAGGGTCAGACACGACTGAGAGACTTCACTTTCACTTTTCACTTTCACGCATTGGAGAAGGAAATGGCAACCCACTCCAGCGTTCTTGCCTGGAGAATCCCTGGGACGGGGGAGTCTGATGGGCTGCCGTCTATATGGGGTCGCACAGAGTTGGACACGACTGAAGTGACTTAGCAGCAGCAGCAGCAGCATACCAAGGAGATAGAACTATTGAAATGTTATTTCCCTTGCAATAGTTTTTTACACTTCAAATATTTGTACAGTGAACAGGGCTTACTTTCATAATCACAAATAACAAGGGAACAAACCGTCACATGTTAAGAGCACACAACCTATCAATTCAGCTCAGTTGCTCAATTGTGTCCAGCTCTTTGTGACCCCATGGACTACAGCACACCAGGCCTCCCCGTCCATCACCAACTCCCAGAGTTTACTCAAACTCATGTCCATTGAACCAGTGATGCCATCCAACCATCTCATGTGTAATGGTAAAAAGTGGCTTAAATAACAAGGATGTACTATTACACATAACATAGAGTCCAGAGATAGGTGAGTTCCAAGTCTGGTTAACTCAGGAGCTCAACAACTTCAGGATTCTTGGTCAGCTCTTCTTTGACTATTTTGGTTTTCACCTCCTGGGAACGCTGAACATCAGTGGTAGAGGGGAGCACTCCCTCTAACCACATATCTCTCTTTTGTTCATAGGTTCAAATCTTTCCCGAATTTCCCTAGCAGACACCTTTCATTTTACCGGTCACCCTGTGACAGTTCAGTGTAAGAAAGAACAGGGAAAAAAAACAAAAAAACACCATCTAGTTAAAAGAAGAAACCATAGCCACCCCTAAACCAAGAACTAAAGAAAGGGATTATCATCACTGGCCTAGACCAGCAATGCTCAGTAGAATTTAACATGAGCAAAAATGCAAGATAAAAACGTATAGCTCCCTGAGTAGTTTTTGGAAAGCCAAAAGCAACTTTTCATTTCCCCCTTCAGGAATGAGCTTCCACATCAATAAGCAACAATACCTCCCATCACCATAACTAGAACTAAGTGCCAAGGGTACATCCTGTATTATTCCAACAAAGGCACCTTAGTTATGGAATTTGGACTTGAGGTATGATTCTGGATGTGACCCTGGCTATCTGTGTGGTCTTAATGGAGTCCCTTGGCTTATCCGATTTCCTGTTTCCTCATCTTAAACCAGGTGGTTCTTTAATGTTCTTTCAACTTGAGTACTCCATGATTTTATTAATATACTACTATTCAACTGTGGACCTTTCCAGCCCCTATCTGAAACCAGAAAGCTAGGCCAGCAACACACAAGGAGTCACTCAGAAGGGCACTTTCTCTGATGCCATGGAGCAAAATGCACTTTTAGAGGAAAAGAAAGAAGGCAAGACATGATGACTTGTCATTCACTTACTCAGTAAGTATTTCAGGGTACCTCACTCATTAGAAAACACCCTGATGCTGGGAAAGATTGAGGGCAGGAGGAGAAGGGGATGACAGAGGAGATGGTTGGATGGTATAACTGACTCAACGGACATGAGTTGGAGCAAGCTCCGGGAGATGGTGAAGGACAGGGTAGCCTAGCATGCTGCAGTCCATGGGGTCGCAAAGAGTCGGACATGACTGAGTGACTAAACAATTGTAGCCAGAGTGACTACTGGGTAAGAGAGAAAAAGATGTGTTCTCTGCTGTCCGTGAGCTTGGGAGACAAGCAAATATCAAATTACAAAAGCTGTAAAGAGCTCTAGGACAGAAGATGATGAGAGCACACAACGGAGGAGCACCTGGCCCAGCTAAGAGGAAGGGACAGACGCTTCCCTGGAGCAAGTGATACTAGACTGAGTCGAAGAGTATTTGGTTTCCTCTCCTGGCATCATGGGAAATTGCCTGGCCTACTGGGCATCTTATCCTATCCTTTATCTGCTTCTCTTCTCAGACTTAACTGTTTTTTTTGTCCCTTCCTTTGGTGCCTTTGCTCAGCTGTCTGTACATCTGGGATCTGGCGAGAGGTCCACAGGGAAACTTACAGCAAACTGAAGGGTTTTATTTCAGATCCTTCCACCACCATGATTTCTATAATCATCATAATCACCTTCACTACCATCAGTTTCACCACCATCACAATACCTTCACCACTACCTCTCAACTTTTCATCATCACTTCCCCATCAAGAGCACCACCTCTTCCACCATCAGAAAAGTATGCAAGTGAGCTTTGCTTTAATTCCAAAATGATGCATAAAATCTGAGTTAATATAATGAACAAATTAAGGGATGGTTTTTTGCTTTGCCAAATTATTCCAACCATAAGCTAAGTTAAGCTAAGTCACTTCAGTCGTGTCCGACTCTGTGTGACCCCATAGACGGCAGCCCACCAGGCTCCCCCGTCCCTGGGATTCTCCAGGCAAGAACACTGGAGTGGGTTGCCATTTCCTTCTCCATGAAAATATTCCATAAATGAATTTCAGTAACTCTTAAACATTCCACAAAATTTCCTAAGAACCTGTGAGAGTATTATACCTGGCAATCCTCTCTAAAACAGAAATTCACCTATCTGCTACATTACTGCTGATGATCTGAAATGTACATGGTCTCTAAAATATAACAGTACTGAATAAAACTGAAAGGATCATCCAAGTTCCTACATAATACCAAAGTATTTATCCAGGATTACTGAATAAATCATAGCAATTTGGTATCCTTTTCAGAAAAAAAAAATCTCAGAATTTACAAGCATGTGGCATTTCACACTGTACCAACTGAGTAACAGTAAATGAAAGTATAACCACTACAACTTCTTCACCAACTTTTGTATTCCAACTATAGTAACCTTAAATAAAATTTCCCTATGTGTTTTGGTGTGTTTGCTTTTTTTAACAAACATTTCAATTGTCTAGATCTCTTTAGGGATATATCTATTTTAAGAAGAAAGGCATATCAGAGACAGGCTTTTCATGCTGAGGAAGAAGGGAAAAGCATAAGTTCATAAGGTCTCTCTTTATTTGCTAAATTATTGAGAAGAGTTTTATAGCATGCACAAATCTATTAAATATTAAGCACTCTTAGTCACTTAGCCATAAATCAATGATTCTAAAGGCAGAGGTTAATTCTATCAATAGCATTCCCATACATAAATAGGCTACCTATATGTAGACATATAATACTTATATTAAAAATATTTATTTAGCTGCATATTTTCTAATATATGTATCATATACTTGTATAAATCATTATAAACCATGCATGTGATCAATGTATACAATTATTATTATAAATATCCTTCTCTAATTGGGAAATTTGGGTTAGAGATTGAAGTAGACTATAAAAAGGTTACAGATTCCTCCCATCCTTATATGAACATCCCTTGCCATGTGTCTCTGCTCCTCTTCTTTTCAGGAAGGAGAGTCTATTTCCCTGGGTCTTGACTTTTGACTCTGGGTTGGCTGTGTGACTTCTCTGGCTAATGAGACAGTATTAACAAATGTGATGCAAGTAGAGACTTGAAAAATGCATGCACTTTGGGGTTTGCCCTCTTGCTGATCTGGGAACCCTGCCACCCCACCATGTGATCTAGTCTGGGCAGGCCTTCTAGAGGATAACAGATCGTGTGGAGCAGAGATGAGTTCCTCCAGCCCAACCAGTCAGCCTGCCAATCACCAGATACAGAAGAGCCCTTCCTGGCTCACCCAGCCCTAGCTTAGCTGGCTGAGGTTAGAGCAGTCAGTCACTCTGTTGAAAAGCTGGAGACTCATGAGATAACAAAATGTTTATTTGATTTTTGGCCACGCTGCCCTGCATGCGGAATCTTAGTTCCGCCACCTAGGATCAAGTTGGCACCTCTTGTAGTGCCAGGAAACAGAGAGACTTAACTAGTGAACAGCGGGTGAAGTCCCTTGTGGTGGTTTGTTACACAGCAAACGCTAACTGATAAGGGGACCGTATCTTACTGAATTTTGTTTTCCTCTTTTCCTTTTACCCAATCCAAAAAGCTAGGGTAGAATGTTTGGTTTATTGGAGCCACAGTTGCTACAAACATATGATCTTTCATTTTCTTCCAATTCTACAAGTTTATGTTCTTTTATATTATGAAACATCCTTTCTCAGTTATGAGCTTTACAGAAGAAAGGGACTGAGGAATAAAGGCAGAAAAATGAGGCATAAGTTTAAAAATGAGAAGGGAACTGGAGATGGGAAATAGGGTGGTGACAATGGGAAGCTGAGGCCAAAAAGAGAGGCTGGTACAAGTCATAAAATGTTGACTAACTTCCTGGGAGAAGTATGTTCTATTAAATCAGAATCTCTGTGAAACTCCCTCGCACTGACCCCAGATGTCCCTATGTTAAATTGCAAACATACATTCTAAAATTCCCTTATGTTCCATTCCTTGGTTACTCTCAATCTTTTTCACTCTCCTAATTATGGCTTTCTATTTTGGTAGTTAGAATTATTTTGGCTAGAAGTGACAGAAGCCAACTTGATCTAAAAAGTCCAGATCATCCTCAAGTCTGAGGCAAGGTTGACTCCAGCTGCTCAAATGATGTCCTCAGGGAACTGTCCCTCCATTTTTATATCGAGGCTCTGCTTTCCTATGTTCTAGCTTCCCTTTATATCCCTCAATCCCCAACACACTTAGTTGGTCTCAGAGTTGAGTGGTAACAGCTGTCTGTTGGTGACCAAGCCCTTCTCCTTTTATCCTAATCATGTTAGACACTAAGATACATCCAATTTCCCAAGTCAATAACTTGGAAGATCCCAGACCTTTCCATTAGTCTCCATATCTAATAGGTCAGAAAGCAAATTCATTTTCATCCCACTTGTGTCTTTGGAATTATTTTCCATCTCCAACACATGGCCAATGCCACTGTGTTTTGTCATGAATTATTATTTCTGTCATGGAAGAAGAAAATTTCTCCCTAACCATCCTTTGCTTCCTGCAAACCATTCTCCATGCCTGGAGTAATCTAGTAATCTGAGTCTAGCATTCCCTGCTTAAAGTGTCTTATGTAACTTATATATGCTGCTCCATAAGTTTGGGGTACAAACACTTTTCCATTTGGGAAGTTTTCCAGTAGATCACTTGAACCTCAGCTGCCCTGTTGGCAGAGACCTTGGGTTGAGTTCCCCAGAAACAGAGCCTGGGCTGAGGATAAGTGTTGTTGTTTTAGGGGCCTCATTGCCTCCCTGCCACTGGGCTCTGACTGAGCTCACTCTAATCCATTTTATTATTTGGATAATAGTCTTGGAGTAGGAGATTGAAGATTGGTATCTTTCCTTCCAAGAGGCCAGGAGATCCTCATGTAAAACGCTGTGTACTTATTGCCAAGCTCAGCCTACTTTGGGTCTCAGAGTGGCTTATTGCCAAGCTCAGCCTACTTTGGGTCTCAGAGTGGGGTCTTGATGCAGTCATAAAGGATTATCTTATGTCAGAGTAAAAAACTCAAATGTCTACAGGAGCCAGAAGCCTGACAGACGGGCCAGCCACCATTCACCAAGAGTCAACTGTTATCAAGCAAGAATTTGGCACTCATAGTTCCTGCATCTTTGGAGTATTTTTTAAGAGGAGCCAAAAAACTTGATTTTTATGTGAAATGGTCTGATTTTAAACTGTTAGACTCTTTTTTTTTTTAAGGTATGCATAAACAGAATTTATCTGGAGCCTTATCTGACCGTGGGGCTATCAGTTTCCAAACCCCCAGACAATGGATGCCCAATGACTCTATGTTTGTGCAACCAAGGGCCCACTGCAAAGAGCTGGGAACTGCAAAGAGCTCAACTGTGAACCTGCTACAAAAGATTCCAAGACTTCAAGATAGTCTAACCTCCTTTAGCATGACCTCTGTTGCCTCCCAGACCCACCCTTCTCAGCCTTTCTGTTACCCTGGCTCCCCACCCTGTCACACCTTGGGGCTTCTGGGTTCACTGGGCTGTCAGTTATCTACACCGGCTCACCTTCCTTCAGGATGTGGCTAAGACACCCCTTCTTCTGGGGAGCCTTCCTTTCCCTGACCTCTGCTTTCTCTCCTGCTTACCTCATGTTTTAGAGGAGTTAGCCATTGCCCCCATGTTTTCTGTATAGGGCTGTGGCCTCACCTGACAGAAAACCTTGGAAGGCAGGACCCTGGGTTCATGGTCCCCTATAATCCCAAAGCGTCACAAAGGACCTGGCATTTTAAATCCAGGTTGGAGCAATGAGCCTCTGGTTTGAAAAGTAATTACCAGACCACTGCCTTTCACTTACCGGAAACGCATTGGTGAAGAACCAGTCATTTATTTTGAGAAAATAAGTCAAAACTTGGTGTTTAAGAGAAAAGATTACAAAGAAAAAAAAAACCCTCTGCACACTATCATTTTTAAAACAACCATGTATTTGTGAAATATACAGTTGGGAGGAATAAGTTTTTATACTTCATCTTTGGACATAGCAGAAGCTTCTAACAAACAAGAGAGTAGTCACTCTGACCCGTGGCGCTGCTTTTCTTCCAGACCTCGGGGGTCCCCAGGGCTTTTACAGTCAGGGATGTCTGCTGCCTCCGAGAAAGGGAACCAGCTCCTCCGACTGAAGCAGCACTTCTCGGAGGCCGAAGGCGAGTGAGCAGCCACAGCCGAAAAGACCCTTTGCATAATCTACCTTACAATGAGGCTGGAGAGTTGTAAACTGAAACTCCAGAGGCAAACCATCAGCGGTTTACGTTTTCTCAATGAGACGGTTGCCCAGACCTGTCAATCATTTCTTCTTGCTTCTCTCCCTCCGGAACACACACGCATACACACGAGGCTCGGTGAACCGCTGCCTTTTCACACACACACACACACACGAGGTTCGGTGGACCGCTGCCTTGACTCTGGGTCTCTCTCCTACTCATACACACACACACACACACGAGGTTCGGTGGACCGCTGCCTTGACTTAGTCTCTCCCCTACCTGAAGTGAGCCATCAGGAAGCAGCGAGGTTTCATTCATAATACATGAACTCAAGGGAGCAGGGAAGCAGGAATGAGAGACTTTCATCTCTGCTATTTAAAATCCCAGCCTTGCAGCTGAAAGGGAAAATGACCCGGGAGTGAACGCATCGGGGATGAAGTAGTCACGATAACGGGACCAGCGAGCTCGTCAGCGGCCCGCCCGTCGGCTATTTATACCGCGCCGATTATGCAATCGGGCTCCAGCCATTCATGCCGGGACTGGGACGCCGCGCCCCGCAGGGGCATCGTTCCCGGACGCCGGGTCAGTTTCTAAATTTGCATCATCCCCTTCTTTTCGAGAGAGCTTGGGTTTCCATTCCGGCCGGCGGGTCTGGTGCGGGGAAGGGCGGAGCAGCCGGGCTGCACATTCATTTGGCACACCCCGGCACACACGACTGCTTGTTTAAACAGAAAAATAAAGGCACCCGAGAGCCCGAGGCGCGGCCAAGCTGCGCGCAAGGCTGGGCTCCTGGCAGACCGGAAGGAACTGATAAAGCTGGCGCTAATGATACCCGCTCCCTCCCGGGTCGGAAGTGCCCTCCGAGCGCCGGTCATTGAGAAATACCGAAGGGGCAGGATGAGGGTGAGATGAGGACAGGCGGGGCGCAGCTGCGCACGCCTCGCAGGGCGGGGAGCGGGGGGCTCTGCGGCAGTGGGGGGGCTCCCCTGGGCCGCGGTCGGGCGGCACAAACCACCTTAGGGCACAGTGGAGTCCTCCCCCAACCACCCCCTACCCTGCAACCCCCCTAACCCTGGGGGAGGGCGAAGAGAGTCTCTATCATCAGCCCACTCCCGAGAGATTTAGACCAGCGCCCAGTCGGACCCCGACGGGCGAAAAGTGGGAGGACGCAGAAAGGGGGCGAAGGACAAGAGAGAGCGGATTGTGGAGGAGAAAATGTCCGCTTCTGCCCGCTCCCGTGCGCGCCGGGAGGGGGCGGGGGCCGAGGCCGGCTTCCGATTGAAACTAGCACTGCGGGTCTACTGAGCATGCCCGTCCCGAGCCCGCCGAGGGTCGCTCGGGTTCTGAGCTTTCCCGGCGGCCAGCCCGGAGGATTCGCGAGGGGGTGCCCCCTCGCCCCGGACTCGGGTTGGGAGGCGAGCAGGTGGGGGTCCTACGGGAGACTCCGCTGGGTTACCCTGAAGTTGTGAGCAGATGGACATTACTTTTGACACACTGTACGAGACACCCTTGGCTTGCCTGCCCCTTGTTTTGCTGTTTGTCGGGGCGAGACAGGGATGGGGGTATTTAGCTTTTTTCAGCAATGTCATTAAAACCTGAATTCGTGATATCCCCAATTCTGGTAACTATCCAGAAGGCTTTGATAACACCCTGATATTCCGATCAATAAACATCTGAGTTATTCACTCAATACCGCCATTTATTCTCGAAGCTGCCAGTCATAGTTAGCGATTGATGCGGGAGGGGTGACCTGCTTGGGACATTTTCATCAAAAAGATTCCTTTTGCGTAATGAAACAAGGCAAAAATTGGAAGGTTTTCGTTAGAGGAACATAAAGGACCAGGAGTGAAAGGAAGAGCATTTGATAATCCACTGGCTAAAGGGAAGAAAGTGTTGCCGTTAATCTCCTATTTGCAGTGTGCTTAACACAGTGCCTTCATTTTATAGCCATTTAATCCTCCAACAACTCTATGTTGTGGATATTACCTTGTTACTACAGGATAGTGTGAGGCTCAGAGAACTTAAGGACCTGCTGGAGTTTGGCAGCAGAACATCCAAGTTGGGACTTGGTGATTCTTGGACCTTGGAATGTTTTCTTTTGCTCCTGGGTTGGGCCAGTCATTCACTGTTATTAGCAGGGAGATGGATGAATGAGTTGTAATGACACAGATTCAGCTTGCCTACCTGCAGAAAATAATCATCTCACCTGTAACCTTGTCATTTGAGTACTCTGAACTAGAGGGTGACGCCCATTGGGTGGATATTTCTGACAAGACAAATGTCTGTGTTCCTGGAAGTTCAGATGACTGCATAGGACTTCTTTCAAACATTGTTGAGAAAAGCAACACATGGGCAAAGGTGAGATGCCTTCACCTCATGGGGATTTAGATGCCAGTGAGGTCTTGCTTTGTTCAGTGCTTTCTCATAGACACTCAGTGGTCTCAAAGACAGAAAGACAAGTGTGGCCTTGGTATCCTTGTTTTATAAAGAAACTGAAGAATTGCTAAAAAGCCTCACTCAGGGTCTCGGGGCTGCTAGGAAGAAACCAGAACCTAGGTGTTCCTCCCTTGTCTAGTGCCCTTTTTACCACCACATACCAGCACTTAGCATGGAGTGGTTGACTGGGTTTAACCCCAATCTGTGTCCACAAAGATCATGGTTAAGATTAAACACACAGCCTAGGGTAAACCACTAGTTTTCCCTTGACTCAAGGTGAAAACTCAACTTTCTTCAGAGTACTGTGACTCTCCAAATGCATACATATACCCTTTACCTATGCAACATTTGAGGCATATAGTCTTCTCTTAATTGGTTCAGATTGCCATTAAGTTAAAATTTTTTTGTGTAGTGTCTTGGGACATTCAGGAGAATATAAAAGTGCTTGGGGAGCAGGAAGGAACAGAGACGATATCTCTTGCTCCCTAGCAAGGCCCCAGAAGGAAATATTCACTGGCTATGGAATTTCTGGGACCCCTGCAAAGTAGCAATGTGAAGCCCCTAGTTTAAACACCATAAAGAATTTCAAAACTGCAACAGCAGAGCATCAAGCCAAGCAAAGATCCTCACACAGCTGTGCAGGTTGCTTGCCCTATGCCTAGACAGTGCTGTGTTAAAAAGTACGGGCCTATCCTGGCGCACGGTCCCAGGCCACGTTAGGAAAATAATTTAAAAACAAAGGGGAGATAGAGCGGGAGCAGGGGTCCCCACCTCACTGTGCCAAAGCCCATGGAGCTGGCAACCTCTGGACCAGAAACTGGCATCAAGGGCCTAGGACAAGGACCATCCTCCACCAACCTGAGATTTACTTAGTACTTTAAAAAACATATTTGGGTTTGCATTTTAACCTGGGAAAGTCCTTCATTTCTACTGGAATGCAAACGCTCCTGTTGGATTTTTTTTTTTTTCAATGTACAAATAATGATTCCTTAAAAACGCCCAAGCCCCTACCAAGAAAAGAGATCCTGAGATTCCGGTGAAACTGCAAAGCCTCTGCCATTCAGAATCTTGGCAAATGCACCTGTTCCGCTCCCACCCTCCCGACCCAAGGCGGGGTTAGTTATTCTTCCGAGGGCCAGCAACCCTCCGGCCACTCCCAGAGCTCCCTGTCTTCCCCCTCCTCCTCTTCCCTCCGATTTTTAATCCAGGGGTTTGGAAAGAGGGAGGGAACCAACCGGAGGCCAGATGTGTGCGAGTCCCCAGCTGCCACCTCCTCCCTCCTCTCGGGCATCTTAAAACCCGGAGCGCTAACGCGGNCTGTTTGGGTGAACTTGGCTTGGGGTGCAGCGACTCGCTGGTCTATGGGGTGTGGGACGCGAGATTTCCCCCCTTGTTGATGAAGTGAGGAGGGGGCGAAAACTGCTGCAGGCTGGAGGGGGCGCGCGTTGGGTCGGCGGGCTGGTGGCCGCTGCGGGGGCCAAGGGCGCGCGGGTGACCTCCGGGCGGTCCCCGATCCTTCTCTGGGGACTCAAATCACCCCTCCTCTCGAAATCCTCGGCGGCGGGAGCGGAACACCTGACACCCCCGCTCCGGTTTCCAGGGGTCGGTGGGTTTTGACCCGGTGACTTTTGTGACTCTCCCGACCCCTCTGCTAGCCCCGCGGTCCCTTCGGAAGCCCACTGGGGCCCAGGCTCCGCCATGTCGTTTTCTTGAATCGCTCTCATTTGCATACCACATTTTCATTCATAAAAAACACTGCGGTGCTAAGGGAGGACTGGGCGCAGGTTGCGCTAGGGTCTGCGTGCACCCGGGTCCCCGCGCACACCGGCGTGCTGGAGCAGCCCTGGGCCCCCGCGGCGCGTGTGCGTGTGTGTGCACGCGTTGGCCGGCCGGGGACAGGCGCCCCGCGGGGTCTGGGCTGTTTGGGGGGCGGATCCGAGGGTGTGCGGCGCGGGAGGGCGGGAGCCTGCGGGGCAGTGAGCTGCGGGGCCCTTGTGTGTATATCTCTCTGTCTCTGTGTATATCTTTGTGTATATCTGTGTGTGCGCGCGTGCACAGGAGTGCGTGCCCGGCCCGCGGGCCCGAGGCGAACAAAGCTCGGGGCTCTTCGCTGGAGGGGCTCTCCGGCGGACCCACCTCCCCTCGCGGGACCCGTGTCTTCCTTCAGCCACTGGCCGAGGTGCAGCTTTTTGCGGCCCTGCGGCCGCCCGGGCGGCTTTTGCCTTTCTTCTGCCAGCGCCCGAGGCGTTTCCGATCGCGGGCGCGACTAGAGGTTGGGCTGCAGGGCCGGTGCGTGAGATCGTTGGCCTCGGGTCCGAGCGGTCACCGCATCGGGGCGGCTGCTGCTGCTCAGTGGCTGTGCCCGCCACATCCACTTTTTTTTTTTTGTGAATAAGACGCTCTCCCTTATTGTCACATGATATCTCTCCCCTCCTCCCCTGCACATTCATAAATCCGGAGCCTGTCTCGGCTCCTTTCATTCAGAGCTGCCATTAGCCAAGGTAGCGGCGGCGCCGGCTGGGGCGCAGAAAGCGGGTCGGCAGCCACGGGAACTTGCCTAGAGGGAGGCCCAGCGTGTGTCTGCGCCGACTTGGGGGCTGCGGATATCCAGCACCAGAGGTCTTTTGCCCCCGCAAGCATTTAGACCCGATGCAGAGGGGAAGTGACTCAGGGCTGGCCAGCGGGGAGGGCTTGTCTTGCAGCAGGTGATAGAATGCTGTGCTGTAAAGCATCTACTCACTTTTTTTTTTTTAAGCGCCCCGTTGTCCTTTGGCGTCTACTGTCTCCGGGCCGGGCGGGAGGGGGTGTCGGGAGAGTTGGTGTTTGGGAACGGGAATTTCCTTTCTCTGGGTCCCCAGGGAGCTTTGGCTGCAGTAACCCCTAGTCTGCCAGACACCCGTCTTAGGACACCTGTCCCGTAAGTAGCCTGAGAGGATCTTACCTGGTGTGCATGTCCCATGACCCACCACATCTGTTGGTCCTTCTATGTTAGACCTTTGCTTGGCCTTCATAGACTGTATCTTGAAATGGTAAAATGAAAAATGTTGCCTTTCTAGGGCAGAAATATGGGTGGGGTAAGGAATATGCTGGGCCTTGCCCCCTTTTGGACATGACTATTAATAATAAACAGGTATTTTTATGGATCCTTGTTTGTCCCTGCACACACAATAGCAGTAGTAGCAGAAAGGGAAGGTTGCCGTGCTCAGGGCTTGTTGAAGGTTGATTCATCACCCTAGATTGGGGTTCCTTGCCTCCATTCCTCAAGGATGCTGGCCTGGCCGCTTCCTTTCTAGGGCAGGTCAGCTTTGTATTCTATCCCATCTGATATCCAAAGCAAAGGGATTTCAGGTGGAATCACCAACAAGAAGTAAATATTTCTCTTCCAGGCTTTCAGAGCAGTTTGGCATGGAACTGGCTGTCCCTACTGCTGTCAGAAGCCCAGTTGAAACAGTGAATATTTGAGGATAGGTTCTGGTTTCAGTTAGAGAATCAGAAAGCTGTGGCGCCTTAGCCTGCTGCAAAAATGGCCTTCTCTGAATTACTTTTAATGCAATGACCTTGTCATGAGACAAGAAATGCCTGGTAAGAAAATGGGCTGCATGGGCTGTATAAACTGCCATTTGTGGACACTGTCCATTATATTGTTCATCATTCTTATGTAATGGCCCATCTGAAGAATTCCTTTTAAATGCTGGTGCCCGGAAGAACGTTTCTCTCAGACTTACAGGGCATGCTGTGATTGGTTTTCTGTTTTGTTTTATTATTTACTACCACTGTCTCAAGCTCAGAGCTAAAATTTTTGCTTGGTTATAGCCATATTAGCTTGGGTTTTTGCTAGATTTATTTACCACTCCTCTCTATGCATTTCAATCTATTTTCTGTTTTCTCTTCTAATGGTTTTTATGTTTGAGCTTCCTCAGATACATTTTGGAAGTAGGTAAGGTGTGTTATAAGGAAGTGATATCAAACTGGAAACTCAAGGGAGATATATTTGTGTCTTAGGTAAAATAGATCTTTCTGATAGCCCACATATATTTAAGGTTTTTATTAAACAATACAGGTATTTAAATATATTACGTTTAGCAATAAATCAGAACCTTGCAAGTGATAAAATCATGCTTAATTTTTAAAAATATATGTTTTGTCTTCTAATGTTCTTTTTTCTGTCATTTTAAAATTACCCTCTAATGAATATATGCATATAAATTTAGTAAAGCTCTTTTTGCTGATGGTCCTAAACAATAGCTTCAGTATAAAAAGTATCCTGACCCTTCTGTCCCTCTCCAGACAGAAATGCATGTTAAGATTGATAACTCTACAGATTTTTTTCGGTAAGTGAAAATTAAAGATAATTAAATTTAAAAATTAAGGATAATTAAAATAATTCAATAAATTATTGAAAGTGATCTTTTGTACAAAGGAAATGGAAAAAAATTTTTAAATCATGTGTGTTTCATGTGTATCCTTAAATCACTGGATCATGGCTATGAATGATTTGGAAATTTGCAGACAAAATGAAGAAACTCTTCTCAAGGAGCAGTAACTCAAGAGCCACTCAGCTACCGTTCAGCTTTCTGTTTTGTTGCTGATCTCTTCTTAGCAACACACATCTTGCTGAGGATGGATTTACAACTCCGCCCTCACTCATACTTTCCCTAATGTTGAAAGGTTTCCCATGAATACACCTGTGGTGGATTCATGTCGATGTATGGCAAAATCAATACAATATTGTAAAGTAGAATAAAGTAAACATTAAAAAAAAAGCTTAAATATTTTTTGTTGAACCATTTCAAAGAAATTAGAGATTAGAACTCTTATATTCAATTACTTGAGCTTACTTTCCAAAAGATGAGCATACTCTTATGTGAAACCACAAGACAATGATTATACTTCACAGAATTAAGAATAATTCCCTGAGGTCTTTACTGTCAGTCTCAACTGACTGAAAAATGTCTAACTGGTTATTTCAGCCAAAGGCCAAAGATCCTACTTTAAATGCATTGTAACGTATGGCTCAAGGCTTAGCCATTTCGTCACCTTCTGATCCAAGGCAAGTTACTGATGTCACCTTCTGATCCAAGGCAAAGTTACTCATGTATCTCACTTTGCTTTTACCTGAGTGAATAAAGTGGGAATAAAAACTACTGATTTCGTGGAGTTGCTGTGGGAATTAAATGAGCTGCTGCTGCTGCTAAGTCGCTTCAGTCGTGTCCAACTCTGTGCGATCCCATAGATGGCAGCCCACCAGGCTCTCCTGTCCCTGGGATTCTCCAGGCAAGCACACTGGAGTGGGCTGCCATTTCCTTCTGCATTAAATGAGCTAGCCTGAGTAAAGCTTACAGCACACACTAGGAATAACATAGGTTTCTGGTGTCGGCTCATCGCTGGTTNGGCTCTCCTGTCCCTGGGATTCTCCAGGCAAGCACACTGGAGTGGGCTGCCATTTCCTTCTGCATTAAATGAGCTAGCCTGAGTAAAGCTTACAGCACACACTAGGAATAACATAGGTTTCTGGTGTCGGCTCATCGCTGGTTTTTTACAGTCTCACTTTCAAATAACCATGTGAGGGAGGTGTTACCACATTTAACCGATGAGGAAGCTTACATTACTTGCCGAAGACAGCAAATATTTTTTATAGCACTTTACTCCTTTAGTCTTTCCAACAATTCTATGCTGTATATGGATTTGTTTGCTGTTTAGTCGCTCAGTCATGTCTGACTCTTTAGCCACCCCATGGACCGTAGCTCCCCTGACTTCTCTGTCCACAGGATGTCCAGGCAAGAATACTGGAGTGAGCTGCCATTTCCTTCTCCAGGGGATCTTCTCAACCTGGGGATCGAACTCTTGCATTGGCAGACGGCTTCTTTACCACTGAGCCTCCAGGGAAGCACATACGGTTTTATTACCTCCATTTATAGGGTGGGGTGAAATCAAGACACAGAGAGGTTAAATAACTTTAGTAGGCTGTCTCAGGAAGGACTGTGTTTTCAAGGACCACAAGGTGCTATCTCAGAAGGGCAGAGGGTGGCTAGCCTCAGTCATTCTGACTTCAAAGCTCAGACCGTTTCTGCCAGTCATACTGTCCCTAATTCTTCTGAATTAGTGACATCCTGTCATTGCCGTAACTTTTTTCACTTCCCTTATCTTCCCTGAAAATGCTATGAGGCACATACTGAATTAAAGTGGATTTAAGTAAACTTGGGCTTGTTACACCTTAAGACAATGGAAGGAATGTGAATTCAGAGTTGATTATTGCTGGAATGTTAGCTCTATAGTTATTGAAGTAAGAGTTGTGGAAATTAGACACAATGCAACAAGTATTGATCCCTTCTTTTTGCCTTAAAAAAGTAGGTGTGTTTCTACTCTACCAGAATAGAATCCTGGAGTTGACTAGGAATTGGAATCTTGGTCTCTTCCTTAGAAAATCTTAAAAGCAAAACAAAACAAAAAACTTGGAAAGACCTTTAACAAGCTTATAAGACAGGACATTGTTATTGTGTAAAAAGACATTGTCATTGTATAAAGTTAAGAGCCTCTACTGCGAGGTTATAGTCTTGGTAGCTGGTGGGCGTTCACTAACCTCCATCTGCTGAGTTTGTTTCCACAGGGATCTTAACAGATGCTACTTCCTTTCCAGCTGTACCTGATTCCTTCTGCTTTCTGATCCCTTTAACCAATAACATATATAAAAAGTGGATCAGTATCAATATCAAAACTGTTCTTCTCAATGGTCCACTCGCTCATGCTGTTTATTCTGGAATGTTCTTCTTCCCCTTCTCCAACATGTGAAATTCTGCTCATTCCCCTACTACTAGCCCTGAGTCATTCCTCTTTTGAGGTCCTCCTGGACTTCCCCCTCCCTCACTCCCTAAGAAAGAATGGTGGACTCTTGATAGCACTTTCCCTCCACACTGTATGACAGTTCTCACCATTTAGAGTTGGGTTTGTTATACACAGCTACATCTGTCCCAAAATAGGAGCTTTGGGGATTCAGGGTTTCCTCTCTTGCCTAGTTTTCTACTTGTTGGCCTAATACCATCGGGCACATTGTGGTTGCTTTTAATAAAGATCTATTAAGTTAAAAAAATGAATCTGATTATTTTAAAATGTTGTTTTGTCCCTGCTGACAAATGCAATAATTATAATTGTTGTATTTGGTTAACTTAGGGTGTGTATAAGCCTCCTTCTGAGAAACTCCCATGTTTTGCCTGTAGCCCTTGACGTGTCTTGTGGAACCTGGTCACAAAACTATCTTGGTGTTGGTGATCTGTGATGAAAAAGTCAAAACCATTTTGATTCCAATCACTGTTGTGGGAACTGAGAAGTGGAAGAGTCTAAACTCAATAAGCCGGGGCCTGTGTTTTGTGCCTCTCCAGGATAGTGTCTGCCGAGATCAAAATATTAACAATTTGCAATAACTACAGGGTTCTTGTGGAGTCTTAACACTTGAAGTTGGAGGCAGCTGTGCTGATGAGCGCCACTGTTGGCAGAGTTCCTATGTTATGGGGTGGAACACAAATATACAATCTAATAGCAAAATCCTCAGAAACTTGAACAAGATGATAATAGAGGCAGAGCAGGAAGTTTTTGCGTTTGGCTGTTTGTTTTGGCTTGTTTTTTCTTATGTAAATTGGGCTGCCCTTTTTTTTTTTTTTTTTTTTAAGACCCAGCCATATTGATAAACTCCTTAACTATTGTAAATGTTTCTTTTTGATCAGTATTTTTTAAGGCATTGTCTAGGGCTTTTAGTCACTGGAGTAGAAGGAATATTTTGCACTGGTGGGCAGCATGCCCTGTGAAGCAAACTGAGTTTTCTGTGTGCCTGCCGTGGTAGGCATTAAAGATGGTTACCACAGCTTGATGTGGTCCCTGTCAGGGGAGGGAAATCAGGCCAGGATCTTAGTAAAACGCTTGATATTAACTGACATAGGACTTGGCTAAATTAAAGATTACTCATTTTAATTACTCATTGTAATTACTAACTTCTCAGGTAATCTTTGTCAACAGTATGTTCACTTGGGGTATGTTGCACACATGATAGCAAATCCTGCTTATGTTATTTCTGCTACTTTCAAAGGGCAGCTGAATATTTATTTTAAAACAGAATTTCTATGTTGATTGCCCCAAGAGCATACAGACAATAAAGAATCCACCTGCAGTGCAGGACACCTGCGTTTGATCCCTGGGTTGGGAAGATTCCTTGGAAAAAGGAATAGCTACCCCCACTCCAGTATTCTTGCCCAGAGAATCCCATGAACGGAAAAGTCTGGCAGGCTATAATCCACAGGGTCGCAGAGTTGGACACGACTGAGCAGCTAAGCACACACAAGAGCATACAGGTGAAGAAACGGATTTTTACTTCACCCTGGCGTTTAGCAGTTGTGATTAAAGAGATAAAACAATATGAGCACCTTCAAAATGTATGGATTTGGCTCCTCCTCTTTGTAGAAATAACGATTTTTCAAACTGTGGTTCCATTCTTAGATTTATTTCCTGTGGTCCATTCATAAGTGCTTAAAACCTAATTATCAGGCTGAGTTGTTAAAATTGTCTTTCCTGGTTCATCCTTGTCTTTCATTTTCACTGTTTATTCCTCTTCTTTTTTTCATTGCTTTGGCTCTGGCCTCCAGTATTGATTCTTTAGATAAACACTGTTTATTTTGTATTTGCATCCCACCCTGAGAATGCACCCAGAAGCTTGGCCCATCTGCCCTTCCAGGTGTGGGAATAATAGCTTATTGACCTGTACACCCATCTTCAGGCAGAGTGCTAAGCCCACAGTAGGTTTTCTGCAAACATTCATTGATTGATTAAATGTTCATTAATGGAAAAAGAGTTTTACCTTAATAAAAAATTAAATGATTATTCATATTGTATGTACATCCAGAAAGACTTGAAGTTGTTTGTTTGTTTTTAAAAACTACTAAGAGGGGCAGGGTGCCGTTATGGTGGTGGAGGAAATGTGGGCTTTGGGGTCATTCTGTACTTCTTTCCTCTTCTGATGCTTACTGTCAGTTTACTTACCATGTAGTAGCATCCTTTGCTCTCTTGCCACCCCTGTCTGGTCTAGAACTCATTATTATCAACAGCGTTCAAATTCTTTCTAAAACAAAGAGTCAGTAGGCTTGTGGGGGGAATGGATGAAGCTGAGAGTTCTCTTAGGAGTAAGCTGGCTTATGGCTTGTTTTGTCTATTTGTGTGCCATATTGGTGTTTGTGTTTCTATTTCCATCCAGGGAATAAAGAGGAGGCTTGGCCAGAGATTTAATCATCTACATCCCAATAAGTTTACTCATTTTTGTAGAACTTTTAAAACTGAGTAAGTGTAAATACAGTCTTAAACAGAGTAATTAAATGTCTCTCCTTTGTTTGATAGGTTAAATCAAAATCTGGGATTTTTCTCAGGCTCAAAATTCTGAAACAGGTCTGCTGTGCCTGGATGGTGTGCCCTGGCCTAATGCTACTTCTGTCCCTGAAGGCTAAAGCTTGTCTTCGCGTTAGACTGTGGGTCAACAAGTTTCAGGCTTCCCAGGTGGGCAGTGGTAAAGAATCTGCCTGCCAATGCTGGATACACAGGAGACTCCGATTCGATCCCTGGGTTGGGAAGATCCTCTGGAGGAGGAAAGGCAACCCGCTCCACTTTTCTTGCCTGGAAAATTCCATGAACAGAGGAGCCATGGGGTCGCAACAGAGTCATACGTGACTGAGTATGCATGCACAGATTTCAGATTAGGAGTCTGCTGTTTGTGAACCAGTTCTGTTCTTACATGTCTTTTTATACTAAGGAAAAGTAGTGGATATCAGATGACAGGTGTCCATTGGAAATGTGGTATTCTCTGAATCTAAGGAACTTCACTTTAGAAAATACGTGGCCACCAATTGAAAAGCCATGTATAAATTATTTATTTGATAAAATAAATAGTAGTTAGGGTGAGACTGGAGGAGAGGGAGTGACTAGCTGCAGAGTGCCCTTCACTTACTTCACACAGTGTTCCAGCCACCTTCCTGCCAGACAGGATCCCAGCTGTGGCTCGGAGGGAGCCTCTGCCCTTGGGGAGCTTACATTCTAGGGTGCTAGGCACTTCCTTGTGCCTTAAGGGCATGATGCCAGAGTTATCTGGATGATGACTGATGATGCACTGGCCAGAGGTGTTTCCCCTCTTCGTCCTCTGCAGAGTTACCCCTCAAGCTGCAGGCGTTGGGATTCCCAGATTTGGGGTACAGGGAACTCCTTGTCCAAAGCTTTAGAGGAGCTTCACACCCTTCCCAGATCCCCTAACAAGCTCTTTAGTCATTTTTAGGGTGAGTGTGTGGTGTGTGTTCATACACATACACTCATGCACTCACATGTGGATGGATTATGTCCATGAATCAACAGTGTCCACAGCTGCAGACGAAGAAAAGATTCAGCCAGGTTAAGTATCTTGTCTGAGGTCACAGAGCAGGATTTGTTATTTTTACCCAGGTCCTTTGACTTCACATCCCGTGTCTGTAGAACAACTATTTATGAACAACTGCCTAGAGCCTCAGTTTTTGCAAAGAAATCTGTTGCATGTACAGTTTGACTTATATTACCATTGAGCAAATGAAATTAGAACTCTGTAAAGGGCTTCCTTAGTGGCTCAAATGGAAAGAATCCACCTGTAGTACAGGAGACCCACGTTCGATCTATGTGTCGGGAAGATCCCCTGGAGTAGGAAATGGCAACTCACTCTAGTATTCTTGCCTGGAAAGCTCCCTGGACAGAGGAGCCTGATGGGCTACAGTCCGTAGGGTTGCTTAGAGTTGGTCACAGCTGAAGTGACTTAGCATGCATGCACAGAATCCCGTAAATGCCTCAGGACAGTGAGGTGACATTTCTTCCTCGCTCTCCTGTTCAGCTCTGTGGAGGAGAGAACCAGTGCCCACAGAGATGGCATTTTCTGTACTGATACAAAGAGCAGTTCTACAGAGACCGCTTTTGGAAAGACAGCCAGCCACCTTGCCCTTGATGGAGTGTGTGTAAGATAGTTAACGAAGCTTGCTGTTCATTAAGACCTAGTTTTAGCCTAGCTATTTTGAGAAGAGGATTAAACCTGAATGTGCATGGGAATCTTTTAAAATGAGGATTCTGGTTCAGGAAGTCCTGAGATGCTGCATTTTTAACCAACTTCCCAATGCTTCTGGTGCAGTTCCAAAGACCCCTGTTTGACTAGCAAGAACCTGTCTTTGTGATGACGGTAAGCTCCCAGCTGCCAGGTTTGTGTCTTCAGAGGCAACCTCACATACTTGGCATTTGAAACTTGCTGAAGAAGCTCATTGGTCAAGAAGGTTGTGTTTCCACGCAGAGAGATATTATCAAGGGCCTGCCTTTACCCATTGTTGGCAGGACTTTCAGCTTTGAGGTGTAGCTTGATCTTTAGATGGTAAGGTGCTGGAAGAATTTTTTCTTTTCTTACGACTTAAAAAAAAAGTTCTTGGTGAATGCCAGACAGCCCAAGAAGTCCATCACTGAAAGAGAAATAGGAAGTCCCAGCACTTTGTGTATAATGTCTGTCAGCTGGCATTCTGCACCTTCCAGAAGAATCAGTCTCCTATGGAAAGCCAGCCGCCCCCGGGAGCAAGCACACTCAGCCCTAGAAGAAATCACAGGAAGTAATTAAACCGAGAAGGTCAGAGAAAGAGGAAGTGGTTGTGTTGTTTCTGATGCGAATAGCATTGTTGTTCCTGGGGATCAAGATGATGATGTTTAAGTCTTCTGGAATGTGACTGCTTGGGGACTTGATTGTATTTAAATTGCAGCCCTTTTAGTTTATTCTTTTAGACAGCAATCTAGTTAGGAAATGAATTGCTCTTAGGTCTTATCAGGAATCCCCACGTGCCTAAACAGAAGTCTTAGGCAGCGAGTTGCTTATAGCTTAGCAAATTGCACTTAAATAAAATGAATGTCAAGACTATTAGAGGTTAATTTTAGGTGTCTGGAGTTCTCCCTAATTCTCCTGATTAAACACTTTAACATAATAGTTTCCTTAATTGGAATAATGATAGAATATTAGCATGCATATTAAACCATTTACCCAAATTTGAATAGGGTTAAAATGCAAATTATCCATCACTTGTCAGCCCTTACTCTTTAGAGATAATTCCTGGGGAGAAACTGAAAGTGGCTTTCTACCTGAAGCACCATTGCCAGGAAAGCCAAGAATAGACGGGAGGACTAGAGTAAGACCCTTCTCCCGCAAAAAAGAAGTGCTGGAAATACCACCGCCTGTGATAGTAGTAAATAGAAGAAGGTAGATGGAATGAAAAGTCTAAAGTGAGCTGACTGTGGACTCTCTTTGGTGGTATCTTCATTGGCCCATTGGTATATTTCAGAAGAAGGTGATAAGAGACTTAGGGTCCTTCCCCAGCATTTAGGGATTTCCCTAGTGGCTCAGATGGTAAATAATCTGCCTGCTGTGCAGATCTGGGTTCGATCCCTGGGTCAGGAAGATCCCCTGGAGAAGGGAGTAGCAACCCACTATAGTATTCTTGCCTGGAGAATCCCATGGACAGAGGAGCCTGGCAGTCCACAGCCCATGGGATCGCAAAGAGTTGGACATGGCTCAGTGACTAACACGCACACCCAGCATTTAGGTATCCACCTCTGAAGTCTTGAACCAGTGCCTCTACCCGGCAGTTGCCCAAGTGGCTGGGAACCCATAAGCACTTCAAGGGTTGTTTGTGAAGCAAATATGTATATAACATCACCCACATACGTGTATTACTCTTTCAGTGTATGCTGTTGCATTTATAAAATAATAAAATATAACCTCAATAAAANCCGGCAGTTGCCCAAGTGGCTGGGAACCCATAAGCACTTCAAGGGTTGTTTGTGAAGCAAATATGTATATAACATCACCCACATACGTGTATTACTCTTTCAGTGTATGCTGTTGCATTTATAAAATAATAAAATATAACCTCAATAAAATACTACTGAATTCATGGTGGATGTTTGTCATATTTTTTTCAACTCACAGTCATTAAAAAATACGGCTATAGTCTCTGGGGGAAGAGGGCTGGTCCCTGAATTTTTCTGCCTTTGCATACTTACACTTAATTGGGAACTATTGCTGTGACCTTCATTCTGTATGTAAGGACATGAGTGTGGTCATTCACGGGCCTGCCCAGGTGGCTCAGTGGTAAAGAATCTGCCTGCCAAGCAGGAGGCCTGGGTCCGATCCCTGGGTTGGGAAGATCCCCTGGAGAAGAAAAAGACTACCCACTCCAGTATTGGCCTGGAGAATTCCATGGACATTCATGTGGGATGCATATGCAGAGGATGTGTTTATACTCTGGTCGGATTGAGGCCTGGATGGAAGGTCTGAAGGAAAGCAGAGGGCGTTAGATGGAGGTGGGTGGGGGGAGTTGAAAATGAGTCAGGACCTTCCCCCAGAGAGACTTTGTACAAAGTTGGGTCTTCTCATAAGGAGGAGGGCCTGCGGGAGCTTGTCTTCTGTCTTCCAGCTTTCCCCGCTTTCTCCTCTTGAATTTATCAACCCGCATTTGCAGCACACAGCTCTCTATTGTGGGAAAAAAGGATACACCCAACAGGAGAAGCTTTTGAACGGATACCAAGTAGCAGAGCAGTTGGGGAGCAGTTTGCCTTGTGCAGCAAGTTCTGGGAGTTGGGAAACTGGTCCTCTTCACTTCTTTGCCACCAATGTGCCCAAGATGTCAGGGGGTCTCTCTGGACTTGGCTTTCTCGTCTCTAAAATAAAGGGATTGAATACTATAGTAATAATACCGAAGAACTCTTGTAGTTCCAGTACTGTAAAGAGAGTTCTTTTTTTTTTTTTTTGAAAAAACTAATTTTATTTATTTATTTTTGGCTGTGCTGTGCTTCGTTGCTGCTTTTCTCTAGTTGTGGCGGTTGGGGGCTACTCTCTAGTTGTGGTGCGTGGGGTTCTTGGGGTGGCTTCTCTTGTTGTGGAACACAGGCTCCAGGGCGCAGGGGCTCGGTAGTTGCAGCTCCTGGGCTCTAGAGCACAGGCTCAGTAATTGGGGCGCATTCAGTGCATTCTTTACCACTGAGCCACCAGGGAAGCCCCAGAGTTCCGGTTTTAAGAAAACTTTTATAAGTATAATATTCTTTTAAAAATTTAGAGATGAATGCAAAGAAGTTAAAGTACCTCTTGCTACGCTAGCCAAGAAGGGAGTTCTCTTTCATCCAGGTGAGTCTTGAGTTTTAGTGGACTCAGGTAAGGTGGTGGTGAGAGTCGGGGAGGGGGCAGGTGGGGCAGGTCAGACAGGTTGGAGGGGAGGCATCTGGCGTCCCAAGGCTTCTTCCACAGAAATCCCACCCCTGGGTATATGCTGGGGGAACTCGGAGAAAGAGCTGGTCCAGGTAGGTGAGGCTCAATTTTAGGTTTATTGCATGCCAGGCTATCAAAATCCTTCTTTGAGCTTTCGTTCTTTAGGTGGAATGGTGCTGTTTAAAGTTCTGAATCAAAGAAATGATCAAGTGATTTACTATCGGTAAATTCCAGTTAGTTGGAGGCCGCGGGCTAGGCTGGAGTCAGAGAGGCCCCTAAGAGCTGTTACCCACCGGATCTGGGCAGGGCTTTCCTCTGGCTGTAATGAACTGCAGCAGGCACTGCTCTAGGAATCTTTGTTCCGAAGAGGTTGTTAGGTTTATTGGAAGATAGGGAAGCTGTGAAATTTAAACCAAAGTTAAGCAACCTACTTTGTATATCAAACTTTCAGGCTAGTAAGAAACCAAGTGAGGTTTTGGGTTTTTCTTTTTGTTTTTTTGTTGTTGTTGTTTTTACTACTTATATTTTTACTATTTTTTTTTTTAGTATTGTTCCTCCTACAGGAACACAGCACTGCTCAGTTGAAATGGCCCTTGTGAAGTGGAGACTACATTGCCCTTTCTCAGTAAAGTAAAATGGTTGCAACTTGACCATAAAATTTTAGAGCTGGAGAGCAGCGTAGGAAAACGCCAGCTCCCCTCTTGGAATCCAGAGAGGTCGAGGGATGCACCCCGGATCACACAGCTAGTTGGTTCCTTGGGATATGTAGGCAAGCAGATGTCATCTGCCCTTGGCTCCAGTCCTGTTTTGGGTGTTGTGTCAGACATTCGTGACACTTGTTACCCTGAAACATTGAACTCTCTGGACACCAGAAAAAGATGATGGAAACTTGTTCCGTTTAAAGAAACGTAGCCCGTGTTGCCGAGGAACCATCAGCATTGAGCAGAGTGCCAGCCCCAGTCAGCCCCTGAACACGTGGAGAATAGGTGAGCTGCCAGACACTGTTCCTGTGTGGTTCACCTTCGTTCGGGTGGTAGGGGGTCCCATATGTGTGTTTCAAGAACAGGAGGGTAGGGAGTGGAGGTACAGGAGTGTTTCATTCAGCTCTCCATCCTGGGGAAGAAAAGATGAGGCCTTTGATGAGACGTTGAAATACATGTGACGAAGGTTTTTGCACCTGGGCATTAGCAAAAATGTCTGAAACTTTGCTGACGCTTGTCCTTCCTCCCCAGCTCCAGGGACTTCTCTCCTCCCCATGTGTTTGCTTTGAGGTTAACTGCCAAGGTGATGTGGTCATAGACAGCAGGAAGTAATATTTGATATGCAGGTCTCAGGGGTGGGGGTGGGGGATTGGTGGATACCAGCATGGGAAGGGTGCCAGTTTTGGCTCACTCGGGTGAGAACTCCGAACATTTCTAAACCAACAGGTGCCTGTTACAGCAAAGAGAGGAAGGAAAGAGTTGATGAGCTAGTCATATAATGAGTATTTTTAATGGTAGCATGTTTATTTTAATTTTTGTAAGGCTGCTGCCCCACAGGTTAACTCTGATAAAATTGGGATTATCCTCTTTACCGAATGAGATAACTACTAAGTGTTATGACCGTGTAGAAACCTAGGCTTGAGGAAGAATAAAAATCTCCAAACCGAGACACACTCTCCCCAAGAGCCCACAGTCAAGCACACATGCTGGGATGCACGTGCCACCTTGCCATGATGAGACGATCCATTTCCCAGTCCTGCTTTGGAACTATAGTTCTTCCTGCACTATAGGAAGGGCTCCTCTTGGATAACAAGATTCATACTGCTGTGTCAGATGGATAACGTGTACTTAAAAAATCCTTCTCTTGGTATTCTACACCCTCTCTCTTTAGTCTCCATCAGCTGGGCATCCTTCTTATTCATAGAGTAAAGGGTCCCTTGTAAGACCAAAGATTGCTTTGTGGGGTTTCAGGTTCCACATCCCAGTGCTTTTGGATCATCCAAAACGTCAGGGCGGTTTGCTTATAAATAATTTGCCCACAGATCCCTCCTTCCACAATCCTCTTGTTCCACGTGGAGCAGTGCGACAGTGACCAGGAGAATACACCACTGTGGTCCAATCCACCCATGCCTGCAGCCTGAACCAGAACTCCCCAGACCATCCTAACAAGGGCAGTTTATCAGTTTAACAAGAGGCCGCAGGAGGAACTTACCCAGGTTGGTTTGGCACGCTTTCTAGGACACAACATCTGTCTGTCTTTCCACTTTCACCTTTCTCCACACTAGACCAACTGAATTAGAATTTCACCCTCACACCCTGTGTCAGTATTCCAAAAAATCTAGATTATACTGTGTCAGACTAATCAAGATTTGGAAGAGGGGAACACCCACCAAACCTAGAGGGCTATGACCAACCAAGATGGCACCACCCAAGCCTCCCTCTTTTGAAAGATCCCCCTGGATGATGGGTGTTAGCCAGACTTTATTGTGATGATCATTTTTTAGGTGTATATACAAATAGCAAATCATGTTGTACACCTGAAACTAATATAATGTTAAATGTCAGTTGTAGCTAAAAAAAAAAGTTCCCGTATCACTGCCCCTGAGTCATTTACCTGAGTCATCTGTCATACAGAAGGGAATTCAAGTCACACTCATCCTTATCAGGGGAGGGGACCATTGCTGTTTTCCTTCCCACTCTTTCTTCATGATTCCATCTCATTCACGTTAGTAAATCATCTCTTAGGAAGATACCAGATTGATACTACATGTAAAGTGAAACCATAAGAAACAATGCAAAATAAATTCTAATTGTTGATTCACGAGGCCTTTTTTTTTTAAACGAAGAACACTCTAAAGCACACCAAAAAACCACCTACAGCTGTCCAAAATTATGACTGTTTTTTATTAACTTTTTAAAAAGTTTGACTGAAACTTTAAAAGCCCTAATAGTTTTTTTTAGAAGTTTTCCTTAGTGATGTAATACAGATGCCTTTAGGATATGAATTTAGCTATTTTAATTAAGTAGTAAGTACAGGAGTGTTTTTTTTTATTTTGTCTTTTGGGGGGGCAGGTAGAATGGGGCCAGTTATTTTACAGGAAACAAGAATAGTTATTGAATTTGATTTTTGACAAACCTTTTGTTTTTATGAGACCGGCATCTGTTTGAATTTAAAGGAAAACAGATAGAGAATCATATGCTTTACCTAGAACTGAAAAATACATTGACTTAAAACAGATGTTGCTAACAAAACTGATGCCAGGTATTAGCTTGTCATCTGGAACTGTGGCACTGGATGCAAATGTGGGAGAGGCTGAAAAAGTGTTTTAATATCTTAGGAGAAAATGTGAAGGGCACTCTTAGACATGGGAGTCTTGCACAACAGTGTGAACATATGTACTTAATGTCACTGAACCATACACTTAAAAATGGGTCCAATGGTAAATTTTATGTTGTGCATATTTTGCAACCACTAAAGCAGGTTATTATTATTATTTTTAATGGGACCAAGTCAACTAATGACTTCATAAGAAATCTCAGAGACTTCTTTCTGGAAAAAAATGGCCGTCTGAGCACAACTGCGTGGGCCGGAGGGCCTCAGACATCAGATCAATTTCACATCCTTACCTGTAGTTTTCCAGCTCCTACCAATCTGTGCCTAGTCCCCTAGGTTCCCCTGTTCTGCCTCACCCCACCGTAAAAAAAAGCTCCACTCAAGAAGTTAGGGGCAAGATAGACTTTGAGATGAGGCCAATGGTGCTAAAGTTTGTGTATCGCCTAAAGGTTCTTGCAGTGAGTATATTTCTTCCTAAACTAACGAGTTTTGAGAAAGGGTTGGAATCTCCCAGAAAGCTTTCAAGGTCCAGACAGCCTTGCAGGAGAGCTCACAGCAGAGCTGGCCTTGGGTGCGAGTGCTGTGGGTGATGAGCCCTTCCCAGGCAGGAGTTCAGGATCAAGGGGAGGCTGGCACAATAGTGTCCAGGGAAGCATCCGTGGGCGAGCACTTCCCGTCCAGAGCCTCAGTGGCGACAGCCATATGGACGACAGCACAAAAGCAGTGTAAAGAACCAGAGAGGCGTGTCGGCCCTTCTGCCTTTCCGCTGTTTAGAAACGAGAGGGGTCAAAACCTGGCAGGTGAAATTCATAATCACTTAATTTAAACAAACGCAGAAGAACGAATGTGTGCTGAGGCCATGCCGATGAGAAAAACAACTCGCCCTTTGAACATGTTAGCCTCTTGTTTATGTAAGACTTGCTGTTTTCCTCTTTAAGTCGTTTTGCAAGTAGCCCATTGGTGGAAACTGGGTCCTTAGAGGTTCTGAAATGGCACACGCCTTGAGTGGGAATATTAGCAACTTCTATAACTTTGGTGAATTTTGCAATAAAAATACCAAATCTATTTTACCTGCATTTCCTCACTTTGGTTGTTGGAAATCTATAGTCCTTTATGAACTATTGTTAGATTTGACACTTTCTGGCCTTGGGAATACTCAAGTCACCATGTTTGACAATTTGGCACTCTCCATGTTGAGTAAGAAAAAAGCAAATGCTGTCATGAACTACTTTGATAAGCTTTGGGGAAATATGCCTCGTGATAGAGGGCATATTTGCTCATGTGAGAGCACTGCACCCTCAACCCCCACCCCACCCCAGGGATGGTAAGGCAGGGTCTGTGAAGATCTGATAAGTGCAGGGCTGGTAAGCAGGTGCTGTTCTGCTGCCCCAGATGGCCCTTCTCTACCTCTGCCGAGATACTTCCCAAGATAAGGGGCCCTCGTGCCAGGTGACTTGGGTATGTGGCCCTGATCGTCAGCAAGCCCGTCTATGGAACTACTGTCCTCTGGCCACGACAGCCGGCTCTCTGCTGTCTGATCTGCCTGCTGATGCATGAGGAGAGCTTCTGCTGCTCAGACACTGTCCCAGTCTCCTTATCACTGTTCATGTCCAGCCGTGTGTCTTATAAAACAGGGGTCCAGAACTGGAGGTGTTTCTCCAGCTGCCTCAGGCTCGTGAATGCTGTGGATGTTGACGTCGCCCTGACATGGGGGCTGTGGTCAGTGTAGAGAGATTGGGCTGTATGTGTGGAAAATGTGGCTGCCTGTGCTGAACGTGCACCCTTGACTTTGAGGGTGGGTTTCAGCTTCTCTGGGGGAGCTGATCTCTGCCCCATTCAGAGGCATAAAGAAGGCTCTCCTGGTGCCAACCCGAAAACTTGCTGGGCTCAATTATTGCTCTTGGATAGTGGGCAGGGGGAGAAAGGGAGTTCTCTCGTGCTTCAGAAGATCCCTCCACTCCTGAATGAAGGACTCTGGTCTTCTGTGTTCCCAAGCTGGTATTCTTTAGTGGGAATGAGGAAGAACAGGTGAGAAGGTAAGTGAACTGCTTATAGCACTGAGATCGTAGTTTTTCAAAGCTGGTCTTGGGCCATCTACTCAGAGTCGGTAGTCTGGAGAGCTTGTTAGAATAGAGATGTCAGCAGGCCACCCAGACCTCCTGGATCAGCCTCTCTGGGCAAGTGGCCCGGAGAATCTGTATTTTTGAAAAGCTCCCCAAGTGAATCCTCTGCCTGCAAGCCAGAGTTTGAGATCTATTCCCTAAATTGTAATTACATCCTGAATGTTCATTTTCTGAAACATCCAACTACGGAGTACTCAGGAATCTTAAAGGCCACCTTTGTGCCTTACTCCAGCCACCCAGTGCTTTTAATAGTTCCTGAGTGTGTGTTTATACAATCTGCATTTTATGAAGTCCATAAAGACATATTTACTCAACAAGTCACCAGCGCTCCAAAGGTCAGCTTCGCTCGATTTGTATGAAAGGCTCTTAACTCCAAAGTCAATTAACACCAAGATGGAAGCCAATTAAGACAAGGAAGTGAGCTGTTTAGGCCAACACTCCATCCCTAACTTTTGTCCCCTGTTGTAATTTAGTTTTACAAGTTCCTTCAGGCCAGTTAACTTTGCTTAGCTTATGCCTGTGTGGCCCGGTCCAGTGCACAGGTAAAGTGCCACTTGACAGGTCGTCATGTGAGAGTGCCGTTTGAAAGCACGTAATTAAAGTAACGATTAAATGATGCCGTGTCAGCACTTTGGCAACTGACCAAATGAGCCTACCTGCTTGCATGCTGCTGGGGTACCCTAGGAATGCTGGGGAAGGAGGGCAGGGAGACCCAGTCTCCCTCCGTGTGGCTTGTAGAGCCTGCTGTTGGGTGGCTTACATGCTGCTGGGGTACCCTAGAAATGCTGGGGAAGGAGGGCAGGGAGACTCAGTCTCCCTCTGTGTGGCTTGTAGAGCCTGCTCTTGGGTGGCTTGCGTGCCATGGGTTTACCCTAGAAATGCTGGGGAAGGAGGGCAGGGAGACTCATTCTCCCTCCGTGTGGCTGTCTTGTAGAGCCTACTGTTGGATCAGTCTTGCCTGGGCCAAGAGCTGAGTCATTCCTCAGAGACTTGCTGGAGGATTAAGTGAGATAACCTGGGTTGTGTGCTCAGCACAGTGCCTGGTACATAGAGCGCAAGCAGTTGAAAAAAAGGCTATCTGCTACAGCTGATGTTGATGGTTATAACATAAAAATGGAAAACCCTGAGAAAATGAACACTTCAGGTTAGCCGTTGCAGTAGGTCAGGAACTTCAATGGATAGGCATTCCACAGTGAAGGCAGCCAGAGCAGGCAGCCTCTGGACCCCATCCCGATGCCAGCCAACCAGGTGCACTGCCCTGAGACCCACTCCCCCAGGGAAAGGTACTGATTTTTACTGTAGATCCAGTGCCTGACATCTTTTCCCTACCTTCTCATCTATGAAATTCTCATCCTTAGGAGCAAAAAGCTAGGTCCCCTTTTGATATAATTTGAGAACCATTTTCATCTATTGAGGTCAAGAACCAAGATGGTGAGTGCAAATAATGATAAAAGGGAGACTGCCCGAGCACTGGATGAGAGGGGAGGTTGGAGGAGAATAGATAGATGTATGTATATGTGTGGCTGAGCCCCTTTGTGGTTCACCTGAAACTATGACAGCATTGTTTGTTTAATCGGCCCTACCCCAGTACAAAATAAAAAAGTTGAAAATTAAGTTAAGTTTTAAAAGGGAGACTGCCTGAGAAGGAGGTTTAACCAAAGGCCAAGACCACATTGGAGATCCTGGCACTGCAGGGACGAGGGACAGCCCTATCTAGGCTGTTTGCAGATTCTTTGACATCTGTATGTGAATTTATACCTTTTTTTTCCTTTGCATTAAAAATTATTCTTGAAGAATTCATCAGGAAACAAAGTTTTTATTACTAGAGGTGAGACTGTTGAGGTGGATTTATTTTTTTTTTATATTTTTGTTTACATATTTGACTGCACCAGGTCTCAGTTGGAGGTGAAACCTTTAGTTGCGGCATTCGAACTCTTAGCTGCAGCATGCGGGATCTAGTTTCCTAACCAGGGATTGTACTCAGGCCCTCTGCACTGGGAGCACAGACTCTTAGCCACTGGACCACCGTAGTGTCTCTGTTCTTTTTAAAATAGTGTACGACGTGTAAATTACCAAAGAGCTGCATTACTGTAGGAAAGCAGGGAGGCAGTAAAGACGGCCTTCTCAGTAAAGACTGGAGGATTTAGACAAGTGCTGTCCAATGCAAATACCACAGGAGCTGCATAAGTGACATTAAATGGTCTGGGAGCAGTGTGTTTTAAAAAATAGGTGAGATTAATTTTAATATGTTTTTTTTATTTAACTCAACCTATCTGAATAGTTGTTTCAATGTGTATGTAATCAATAATAAAAATTGTCATTGAGATATTTTGCATTTTGGGTACAACACCTTCGAAAGGCAGTGTATCTTTTACACTTGTAGAGCATGTCGTTTGGACCAGCTATATTTCAGGTGTTCACTAGCCCCAGGGGCCTCCTTGTATCGGCGCCCTTCTAGACTAAGGCAGGCCTGATGTCACCTCCTTTCTGTTACGTATTAGCCATGTGACCAGGGGTAAATCACCTGAACCATTCAAAACCTCAAGTAAAAGAGAAACCATAATATCTATTTTCCTATGCTGGTATATGTATTAAGTCAGATGATGTATGTTCCTAAGAGTCCATGAAGAGGTGCTCTGTAATTGGCATCTATGATTTCAAGATCTTCACTGTTAATTGCGTGGTGGTGGTTTAGTCACTCAGTCGTGTGTGATTCTTGTGACTCCATGGACTGTAGCCCGCCAGGCTTCTCTGTCCATGGGATTTCCCAGGCAAGAATACTGAAGTGGCTTGCCACTTCCTTCCCCAGGGGATCTTCCCAACCCAGGCATTAAACTTGAGTCTCCTGCTGTTCCGTAGGGTATGGATTAAAGGATGAGGGTTATGATGAAAGCCAGCATCAGGGCAATATTTATAGGCTGAAGGAAAACTCCAGAAAATCTGACAGATTCCTGGGACGGGAGACTGGGATTTTGTACACAAAAGCCTTGGAAGGCAACTTTGGGGCTGGCCGAGCAGTTTGCTTGCAGCTCTACCACCAGTTTGCTTCCTAGGTGATTCAGTGGTAAACAGTCCACCTGCCAATGGTGGAGATTCAGGTTCAATCGCTGGGTCAGGAAGATCCCCTGGAGGAGGTCATGGCAACCCACTCCCATATTCTTGCCTGGAGAATCCTTTGGATAGAAGAACCTGGCCGGCTTAGTCATAGGGTCGCAAAAAGACGGAGACGACTGAAGTGACTCAGCACACGTGCACACATACCTTTTATGGGCTTCCTCGGTGGCACTAGTGGTGAAGAACCCTGCCTGTCAGTGCAGGAGACATAAGAGAGATGGGTTCGACGACATGGCAACCCACTGCAGTATTCTTGTCTGGAGAATCCCGTGGACAGAGGAATGTGGCAGGGTTGCAGTCCACAGGGTCGCAAAGAGTCAGACACGATTGAGGCCACTGAGCATGTACACAAGGTATAAACCAAAGGAACAGATCGTGCCCGTCTGATAAACAGCCCCAGCGAGACAGGAGAAGGGACCCAAGTGAGTACAGATGGGGGATCTAGTGCCCCTCACCCATTTGGTTTATTGACTACCAAGATTTTAGACTTTGCCAAGGATTTGTGATGGTGCAAGTTACCCTAAGGGACTCTGAGAAAGAAGTAGGAAAGGGGAGGAACAGAGGCCTGGCCTGGGGTGATGGCATGCTGGGGAGTTACCCTCCACATGTGGGCTATGTCATAATGTTCTGATAACATTCTTTGTTTTTTTTTCCTTCCCTTTTAGCCCTCTGCTTCCTCGCCCAGCTTTCGATATTTTTATTGTTCATTCTGGAGAGTAAAATTACGATCGGGGCGTCACACCGTTTTGTGTTAGTAGTGGTATTTTAAGACACTGCCAAGAGCCACAGGGAGACTTGTTCTGGAACTGGAGTTCTGGGGAGTTACCTGTGCTCCCCAGGTGAAGGTTGAGCCGATGCAGTGTCTTCACAGGTAAAAGGACAGCAGGATCCAAATTCAAGTTGATCTTTTGATTTAAGCAGAACAGACACCGACATCTAGATCTGCAGAGCACATGCGTTCAGGAGTGTGGACAATCTTGGGTACAGGAGGACTCAGCATTGGAGACTTCCCTGGTGGTCCCATACTTAAGACTGTGCTTCCAATGCAGCAGGCACGAGTTCGGTCCCTGGTCAGAGAACTAAGATCCCATATGCCATGCTGCATGGCCAAAACTTTTTTTTTTTTAATTTTAAAAAAAGATTTCAGCATAAAATTAGTTGAAATAAGCAGCATCCCTTTGCTCAACCTGGATCAGAGAGAAGCTTTGTGTGCCGTGCACCCACCTCTTTGATTTTACTAGCTTTTCTCCTGCAGCTGTGGCCACACAGCTTCAGGGTCAGTCAAACCCCCTCACTGAATCTTTACTTGAATTTAAATGTCTCTAAAGACTGTCATTTGATGGGTTTTCACTGCATACGATGTTCCCCTTGAATTCAAGCATAGGTGTTAATTGCCCGCCTCCCCACCACACAGACTCGAGTATGCTGGCACACACACTGAGGGGGAGCCATTTGTTGTTAAGAAGTCATTGTGATTTCGGAGTTTTTCATTGTTAACATTAGCTGTGAGGTCAGAGACTGCATTGTGGGACAGTTAGCCATGAATTAAGTTGCTGAATGCCCCATGTGAGAAAGAGACTCAGCTTTCCACTGACCCAGGTAGTGTCCAGTGACTTGGAGCAGAAGCCTGCTTGAGCGGTGGGCGGGCGGGAGAGTGGCTGGTGGCGGGCCCTGCCTCGCTCAGGTCTGAGTGCAGAATGGCCGATCTTATCTCTAAGGAAGTGGCGGCTCCCTTTATCTGACCATTCTGGTGGAACAGGTTTGCTCCCAGCAAAGGAGAACTTGATGTTAACTATTTCTGACCCGTCACACCTGCAGCCCGGAGGGCTGGTTTGTCAAGCAGAAGGAAAGGGAAATAAAAACACACCCTGAAGTCTGTGTTGCCACCTGCCCCTGACCTCAATAGAAAAGACCCTCCCCAGAGATTAAAAAGTCCGGACATTTCAGGTGTGGTTCATAGAGGGTGTAGCGGTAGACCTGGTTTCCACGACCACTTAGCCCGTCCCATCCTCACTGCCTAAGAGCTCCTTGATATCTTTGAGACAAGAATGGGTGCACAGATAAAAATGTGGGTTCCACTTTGCAAAACTAGGCCCTTTGATTTAGGAAGGAGGAGGAGGTGGACACTGGTGTTGCTTTCTGCATTTTGAACATTTTGATTAATTATTCTTGACCGCCACGGGAGAGTGAATTCTAAGGAGGTTGAAGGACTGCAAAGTGTGTGGGTGGAGCTTTGGGTGAGCAGGATTAGGAAGCCTACTTTCTCCTGTTTTCTCTGTGGGGCGAAAGCTGAGGGATTTACTGCCTCTGGGATGGTGTTTGTGGCTCCGGGCATTTTGCCTGGGCTCTGAAGGGCTGGCATCCACCTCTGGGCTGTTGCTCTTCCAACCTCGGGGTAGCATCAGGAGCTCCAAAGAGTGTCAATCAACAACATCTAGGCCAGAAGTACCATTTAACAGATGGGGACACTAAGGCTCCTAGGAAGTGGAGCCCAGGTGACACAGTGGGATAGTAGCGAAATCTGGGCGGCTTGGTGGCTTTCTGTCCCCACGGGGATCATCCAAATGAGTGCCAGGAAGAAAGGGTATGTGTGTATTTGGGGAGAGGCTGCCCATTGTAGGGGTCAGCTTTCAGAATTAGCTTTGAAGCGCAAAAAGCCCCTGCAGCAAAGTGAGGACGGTCCCCGGGCAAAGAGGTTTTCTCAGACAGGAGGGATCCGGGTAGGAGGAGGAGGGCCAATGAGTGTGAGGACTTGTGGAGGAGCTCAGATGTAGCTGCTTAAATTAGTTCAAAGTGAGAAATGTAATTACTATACTTGCTCAAACCAAATGTCTGAACATTGTTATAAAACGAGGTGTAATCACAGAAAAGAGGATTGCTCGAAGCATTCCTCCCACAAAATCGCCTTTGTGTTCAGCAGAGCCCAACGGGTGCTGATTAATCTACTGGGGGTGTTGAAGGCCCATTAAGTTCAGGTGTGTGTATTGGATTTAATTGGATGGGGGAGTTTTCATCCTGCTCCTTTGGACAATCATTCACAGTTACTTTGCATTTGTAACGAATTCATGATGAAGGAAAAAAAAGAATCATTTTTTAACATTTTAGCTCGGAATACTTTCGAGTCAGAATAAAAGAACGAAGCAAGAAGGAAAATGGGAATTTACAGCACTGGCCCTTGTTAACTGCTATTTTAGTGATAAAAGGAAAGATGAGAAGAATATTTCAGTAACTCCCTGAGAAACAGCTTTCTCTATCAATATTTTTATGTCAATTCTGTACTTTCCTCCACTGAACTGAGACGTGCTATAAGAAGGCAGTTTGAGTCCTGATTCGGCCATTTGTTAGTCAGGTGACCTAGAGCAGTTACATAAACTCTGAGCCTTAATTTTCTCTTCTGGAAAGTGGGCTGATGGAGGTACAGTTAAATATCAATAGAACACCTGGCACGGAAGAAAATGCGTGGTAAACGTCAGCAAGCTGCCATTGTCATCCCTATCGTTTCTAATCATATTTATAAGATTGTGTAAATACTGCACCAAAGATGGGAGGGAAGTGGGGAATGAAACCAAGAAAGGTTTCCAGGCCAGTTGTTGGGGAGGGAAGGAGAGATTTGTTTGGCAGAAGGAAAAGGCTGATGTCCAAGTTGGGGACCTGTACGTGGGATGACTACCATGCCTGCATTTGCAAGAAACCAATGCTGAAGCTGAAACTCCAATACTTTGGCCACCTCATGCAAAGAGTTGACTCATTGGAAAAGACTCTGATGCTGGGAGGGATTGGGGGCAGGAGGAGAAGGGGACGACAGAGGATGAGATGGCTGGATGGCATCACTGACTCGATGGACATGAGTTTGAGTGAACTCTGGGAGTTGGAGATGGATAGGGAGGCCTGGCGTGCAGCGATTCTTGGGTTCGCAGAGTCAGACACGACTGAGCAAATGAATTGAATGCGCAGTTTCGTAGACCTGCACTTGTACTCTTTGCTGCTCAGTGGCTTCTCCTAGATCTTGTGTCCCAGACTTGTGTGTGTGTTGGAGGGGATTGTTGACTCTCCAACGCCAGAGACCCCAGGTCCACTCTATCTGTGTACCCTAGGGTTTAGTTCCAGGAAGGCAGCGGGCAGTTTGCCTATTTTGTTTTTGCCGCATTTAGTGCCTGGTTAAGCAAGATCTGCCAAATGAATGAATGAGATCCAGTAGGAATGAGCATCTAATGTTAAATTATATGTGCTCCTTGAGAAAAATCCCCAAGAAAACTGTTTACTGAGACTGTTCAGCTGTCCAATAAGAGACAAACTTTTAAAACAACTTGGTTTGGTTAAAGATATGTTGTATATACTTGTGCTTACTTTGTTCCCTGTAATTCATTAATATATTTAATATATGTGGTTAACTTTGTGAGTATATGTGATCACAGCTTTTAACTTTATTTTACATGGTTGCTTGCCTACACACAATCCTTAGAACTCTTAAAGGAGAATATAATTAGCATGAATGTACCTTTTTTTCCCAAACTGACAATGCTGCTGCTTCTGGAATAAAGTGTTTAAATATCGTATTCACCTAATTACTGTTCTGACCAGCATAGTGCGAGCAAGTGCCTTGAGGCCCAGGCCTTTTAGACCAGGGCTTGAAAGTGGGTGTGAGTCACCTGGTGGGGCGGTCTTGTTGAGCTACAATTTCCAATTCAGCAGGCTGCAAGCCTGTATTTCTGATGTTGACTGGGGGATTTTGCAGAAACAATACCTAGGGCCTAATGCCTAATGCCTAGGGCCAGTGATTTGTTTTTTGTAAGTGAATATTGAAGCACCACTGTTTTAATATCAACAACGTTTTTTTGCATGTAATGTATTTATTTGAAATCTTGTGTATATCTTACTAAAGTGTTGTAATAATTCGTTAGAGTGTGATAGGCAGTATAGCAGGCACCTCTGTGCAGAGAACAGAATATCTATTACAAGTATACTGTGTGCTTTCCCCCGGAAGAGCAGATTGTGCTTTCTGGCAGCTTTTTTTTTTTAAGTCTTGTGGGTACTACTTCCTTTAGAATATGTTCTTATATTTTACCTGATAGCGGACAAGGTGGATCTTTGTCCTTGTAGAAAGGACAAAGGAGGGCTCTTGTAGAAATGAGAAATTTCGGAATGTGTCACTTTTGAAAATTTTACAGTATTATACTTGCATTTATAGTATACACAAGGTGGGAACAAAAATCTAATGGAGCAAAATGTGAATGATAACAGTCATAAGTTGTATAATAAACCCTTGATCAGTTTTAAGCTCTAACAGCTTTGCACGGTGATGTTAATTGTATCACTCTCACATCATATTGATACATCTCCAATCAATAATGTTCCTGTAGCAAAAGACATATACAATAATGTTCTAGTCGCAAAAGACATATATAATGTCTCCAGCCAATGATGTGTTAAGTTTTCTTGATATTGCTGCAGGCTGCTCTTTGGACCAAATTTTGAGTAGCCAGGCTCCCCTATCCTGAAAATTTCTAGACAAGAATGCTGAAGTGAGTATTCCCTTCTCCTGGGGATCTTTCTGACCCAGGAATGGAACCTGGGTCTCCTGCATTGCAGGCAGATTCTTTAAGCTACCAGGGAAGCCCCCTCCTATACTTTATCCTTTCTGGAAATGGTTGTTTCCTTAGGAGGGCCATTGTTTCGTTTGTACAGGACAAACAGTACTGCCAAATATAGCTGCTTTTTGAAACTTGGACGTTTCAGGATTCACTGTGGACCCTGAGTGAAGTCTGATGCTTTATATTTGGCTTCTGGGGATGTATTTGGGATTTTGGATGTAAATCAAATGCTAGTTGGTTCAGTGTTAGTTAAAAGTAAGGATTGTGCCAATATATTCTTTGGCAGAGGTATAAAATGCCCCAAACATGGTAGATTCATTTCTGTTTCTCAGTTTGACCAAATGTGCTCATCAGCGTCTAACCCTTTTTCAGTTAATACTGGCGCAAACTTTCTGCCGTTTTGCAAAGTAAAAACCTTAATTATCATTTTTTTGTGTATCTATACCTTGCCTGTTGATCTTAATAATTTCAGATGCAGCCACTTTGTGGAATTACATTGCTCTCATCCAGGCAGTCATATAGGTGTACACTTAACATCTACTTTGTCTTAAGATGCTGTGATTGCCTAGTGAACTCTGATGGGAATTACTATGTGTTTATTACTAAGGCTTCATCTCCTTAGGTGCCGGAATGCGCCCCCGCCCCCAGGCCTGCCTGGGTGCCATCTCGTCTATGGCTTTGTGTACCATTCTGTGTACAGATGACTCAGGTTGATTCCTCCAGGCTGGCCATTCCCAGAGCTCCAGATTTGTGTCAATATCGCTACATGGATGTCTAAGATGCATCTAAATTTAAATGTCCAAAACAGACCTTCCAGTCTCCTAGAGCTGGGCAGCCCACTCACCCAGTTCTCCCTGTCACTGACAAATGACACACTATTCACTCAGCAGTCCAGCTTTAAATCTGGGTAGGAGGTACCACTGTCTATTGATCTATATGTTCACTGTCAGTCTGCCTGTACATGCGCAGGAACCACGTTGTCTTTTCTCTAGTGTATACTAGTGTCACCTAGAAAGTACCTGAATTTCAGTACAGTAGAATCTTAAGTAGTTGTTAAATTAATGAATGACTATCTTGAATGCAAAGAACTTTAGCATTCTGCCAACAGTTGGTATTATTCATGACTGGGCAAAAAGTAAAATAACAAAAAGGAAAGACGCTCAGTCTGTCAGACTCTGACCCCATGGAAATTCCAGGCCTGAATACTGGAGTGGGTAGCCATTCCCTTCTCCAGGGTATCTTCCCAACCCAGGGATCAAACCCAGGTTTCCCGCATTGCAGGCAGATTCTTTACCAGATGAACCACTAGGGAAGCCCAAGAATACTGGAGTGGGTAGCCTATCCCTTCTCCAGTAGATCTTCCCAACCCAGGAATCGAACTGGGGTCTCCTGCATTGCAGACGGATTCTTTACCAACCGGGGTACCAGGAAAGCGCCCAAATAACAAAATAAGCATATTATTCTTAAAGATTTTTTGCTTTGTTGTATTGTAAAGAAGTCTTTTTACCATGTTGGGAGGTGAGGTACTCCTAGCAGTGGTCAAGTTGCTACACGTACCTTTAGAATTACCTAAGAAAATGAATGGATATTTATGTTTTAATATCTGATTGCTTTACCATTTATAATCAGTGAGTGGTCTAAATGTCAGCATTGATTTAGTTAAATTATTGACCCACCATTACTGGCAAATACTTCTTGAGCCCCCACTACTTATGAGTCTTTGTACTTGATGCTAGAAGGGAAAAGAAAAAGTGGTATAATACGTGGTTGGTGACTGACCTTGTAATTCTGTTTGTAAACATTCAGTCCTTGACTTCGGGTTAAACATAGTAAACTGAACAAGTATATGTATTTATATATCTGCTGCTTCCCCAAACCCTAATAAAATGACAGTGAGGAATGAAAACAATATGAACCCAGAAACCTCCCAGAGAGATAGCAACCAAATCTTGCAAGATGAAATGCCAGTGTGTGAATGCTGGCTTAGCAGAGATAGCTGAAACCAGACTGCCTGCTGGGTGGGTGGTGCAAAGTTGGGGGTGGGATAGATGGCAGTTTCTGCTACAGAATTCTAAAGGCTAGGGTTCCAATGCAGTCCTGAACCAAAAACTGGGAGTGAAAGCCCATTCCATCAGGGTTTGGGAGAAAAAAAGAGAACACCACTCAATCCAGAAATCCAGCACAGAACAGAAATAGAGGAAAGAAGCTGCAGCCATGCAGCCAGTCCAGAGGGCGTGGTGCAGGATGGATGGCCCCAGAAGGGGTGGCACTTTGAGCAGAAATGCTTTTGATCCTATTGAGAGCACATTTTTCAGCTCTGGCCCAGGGTGTAGATAAAATAGTAATCGATACACTGAAAAGTAACCAGCCATTTTAAAAGAAGGCCTGTTTTTAATGTAGGAATAAAACAAGCTTATAAGAAAGAAAACACAACCATCACATTTTACAAGGTCCACTTTATTTTTTTTTTAATTTATTTATTTATTTATTTTTAAATTTAACTTTACAATACTCTATTGGGTTTGCCATACATCGACATGAATCCACCACAGGTACACACAAGCTCCCAATCCCGAATCTCCCTCCCACCTCCCACCCCCCAACGTCTCTCTGGATCATCCCCGTACACCAGCCCCAAGCATCCTGCATCCTGTATCAAATAGAGACTGGTGATTCGTTTCTTACATAACAGTATATATGCTTCAGTGCCATTCTCCCAGATCATCTTGCCCTCTCCTACTCCCTCTGAGGCCAAAAGTCCATTGTCTATGTCTGTGTCCTTTTGTTGTCAC
>SJYV01018828.1:1171697-1241979 GCA_006410875.1 Neotragus pygmaeus | reverse complement strand
GTATCAAAATTTTTCTCTGTCAGTATTTCATTCAAAACAAAGAAAAGCCAAGTCTTTCCCTTTTCTTATGGCCACGACTGAATTTTTCTTGCATGAACGGTTCTTGTGTTCTTATTTAAAAGAAGAATTTGGCATATGGCAGACCTCCTCAAGCTATCTTTAGTTGGTTGTGGGATGTAAGTGATTAAGAATGCAGCTGTACTTGTTACCAGCATTTTAAGGAGTGAACTGCTAAGCAGACAAGCCTGGTAGAAGTTTAGAATAGCCTCTTGGGATCCAAGATCTAGTTTTCCAAGCACAGGCTATGTGAGTCCCTCCCCTTAGGACTGAAGCCTGGAGGGCTGTTTGTGCCCAGAGGCGGCGTGACTTACTTGTTTAAAACGGCTGCCACCCTTGGCTCTGGTATGGGCAGCCAGGCTTCACTTGCAGCAGACAGGAGGAGGCTGACTTCATTTCACTTTGTGTAGTTTGGCTTCAGTGCTTCTTTGGAATAAACCTTTCTTTACTTCTCCGGTGTTTCCCGGGACAAATTCATCTCTGTCCTGTTGCTCAGTTACACCATGGTGCTGGGTCCTTAGTCTTCAAAGCTTGGAACTCTCTTGCCTTTCCTCCAAAAATTTGTTCTTTCGCTCAGCAAATATTTACCAACGTTCTGCCCTATGCAGGACTGTGTGGTGAACACAAAGATGAATCAGGCGTGGGGCCTGTCCATAAATGTCGTCAGCCAAGTCCAGGACATCTTACAGTGGGGCAGACACTCAGGAGCTTTCACCATGAAGGGCCCAAGAGTAAGGCCACTTGCTGTAGGTTTTTAGAAGGGGAAGGAGATTAGGTGAGGTGGGTGGGTTTCAGGTAAACCCCTCATTGAGAAGGTGACATCTGGGTTGAGCCTTGCAGGACAGGCTTAGCGGTGCAGAGAGGGAGGTGTTGTAGGTCAAAGTATTTAACACATATTCAGATTGCAGAGCAAGAGGATGGATAGGACTCAGACGAAGAGTAGTCAGTGCCTACTGAGTGCTCCCTGCACTCCAGGCGCTTGACTGAGGCATCATCTGTTATCTCAGGTAATCCTCAGAGAAGCTTCTTTCCTGTGAACAAACTAAAGCCAAGGAACTTCCCTGGTGGTCCAGTGGCTAAGACTCCATGCTCCCGGTGTAGGGGGCCCAGGTTCTATCCCTGGTCAGGGAACTAGATCCCATGTGCCACAACCAAGAGTTCACATGAAACAACTAAAGATCCCTCATGCTACTGCTGAAGGTCCCGTATACTGCAACAAAGACTGAAAATTGAATGTGATGCCACCAAGACCTGGAGCATCCGTAAGTAAATAAATAAGTAAATATTAAAAAAAAACCCAAAACCTAAGACCTGGAGCACTTCAGTAATTTGCTCAAGGAAGCTCGTAAGTGTTTAGAATGGAAATTTGAACCCAAGACAGTCTGATTCCAAATCTAAACCTTTGGCCTCTAAGACAGAGCAGGTATTGGCCAAGACATGTGAGGGGAAAAGGACTAGTTTGAAAGGTAAGATTTAAAAATAGTGGTTTGGGGCAGATGGAAGAAAACACCTTGAATGTGGAACTCACTCCTCTGCAAGCCATAGGGAGCCATGGATGATTTTTCACAAGGTGTAAAGGGATTGCTGCAGGACTATAAGGCAGAGACATTTGAGTTTGATGCCAGGTGCCTGACAACCTCTAATGTCTCGCAACCTCATAACAGCCCTTTATGATGGTGTTATCCATGCCCCCTACTACCAGTGGGAAAACGGAAAGTTTAGCGAGGCTAAGTGACTTGCTTCAAGTGGAATTTTGGAATTGGGTAGTGATGTGCAAGATGGACTTGAGGTCAGAGGCAGAGAGATCAGCCAGACCCCTGTGGGAGCCTATGAGAGATGGTGGTAAGGACCGGCTGGGGAGGACAGGAAGCGCAAAGATGGGACACTTAGGGTGGCAGCTAAAGATGGGGTGAGTCCAGTGGCAAAGGTTTCCGACTTCTGTCTTATGGCAGCAGTTGGAGGAAAATGGGGGGGGGTGTCCTTGAGGGATGATTGGGCTGGGATGAGTGATAGATGAAATCTGTGGAGGGTTAAAGTTGGTGAGAGAAGAGCTTGCGGGGGCGGGGAAGGGACCGCAGATGGGGCAGCACTGGATACTTAGATCCCAGGTTGGACAAAAACCTAGGATGAAATTAAGGAAGTTGAGCGGGGGCACGTGGATGAGCAGCCAGTGGGCTGGACCCCTTGGGAGGATCTGGCGACAGAGGGAAGTTGAAAGATGTGGCAAGTCCTGGTCACCAGACATCTCTGGACCCCTTGTGGCTAGAGTCAACGCCAACCTGAAGCAGTCTCATTTTCCTCGTTTAGAAAATAAATAAACATCACTTGGAGTGGCATAAAGTTACCTAAAATAAGACATGGAAGTAGCATCATGTGAAAATGTAGTGGTTAAAAAAAAATTTTTTTTTAATTCATATAAAAGCACTATCCCTTCCACCTTCTTTGAGTCTCACTGTGGTCAGAGCTGGGCTTGATGTGCCAGAAGATAATCAGCAAGACAGCTCAGGGCTCCTGGCAAGCCCAGTATCAGAAATGGACGGAAGACACAGGGAGGAGCCCCGCCCCCACNTGTTGATATTTCTCCCGGCAATCTTGATTCCAGCTTGTGCTTCCTCCAGCCCAGATCCTGAATTGAAAACAACTCTGCAGTATGTGTTTCCTAGGGCTCATGACTTTAATATTTCCCGTTTTGGTTAACTAAACGCTATAGTATCTCTGTCTCTTATACACATCTAGATGTGTATAAGAGACAGAGGTAACAGTCACTGTTGATTTTCATTTTACAGTTGTCTTGCCTGGTACTTCTCCCACCTCCTTAGTAGTCCTCACAGCAACCTTTACTTGTGTGGTTTTAAGCCTATTTTAGAGAGGAGGTGCCCAGGCTTCAGAAAATTTTGTAGTTTATGCAGAATCCCCAGCTGGTAAGTGGGGGAGCTGAAGTGTGGAACCCAGATTTTTCTGACTGCACCATGGCTTTCTTCTCCCTTTATCAGGAGTAGCCTGTCAATTTGCAATGACAGTTGTTGAATGAATGAATGACTTCTTCAAAAAGACTAGTCCATATGCTCCCCAGTATGAGAGGATGTTTGAGGTGATTTTTTGGAGAAGGGGGCCACAGACCAGGAGACATCAAAATCTCTTTTTTATATCTGGTAAATCCCTTTATTATGATTATCACAAAGGCAAAAACTATGATTGTTCAACAAACAGGTATTTAGTAAAACTGTGGTCTCCAGCTCTGTGTTTGGGGTTGGAGGCCCCGGTGGAGGGCAGGCTGGGGAGAGGTGACCGTTCCCTGCGTAGCGTGCTCCCCGCAACAGCTCTGCATCTCTGTGCAGCAGCTACAAGGTGGCTGGATGCTGTCCTCAGTGTTATTTTGGATAACATGATGCTACATTGTTTTGATCTCTGTACCAATAACTTTGTATAAGAAAAATAGCTAGTTCCGTGGAGAAGGCAATGGCAACCCACTCCAGTACTCTTGCCTGGAAGATCCCACAGGCTGAGGAGCCTGGTAGGCTGCAGTCCATGGGGTCGCTTAGAGTCGGACATGACTGAGAGACTTCACTCTCACTTTTCACTTTCACGCATTGGAGAAGGAAATGGCAACCACTCCAGTGTTCTTGCCTGGAGAATCCCAGGGACGGGGGAGCTTGGTGGGCTGCCGTCTATGGGGTTGCACAGAGTCCGATACGACTGAAGTGACTTAGCAGCAGCAGCAGCTAGTTCTGTGATCTTTTGCCTTTTGAGAAGGAGGCAAAGGAGAAATCAGTTTTAAACTCCTAACAGGCTCCTCATGGTTCCTTCTTTTCTACTATGTAATGAAGGTAGCATCTTTCATCCTTTGAGTTCTAGGACCGGAAGGGCCTGATGGATCATCCCCCACCCACCCATCTCATTGTGCTGCCCTCTGCTTTTATCCCTCTGCCTTTTCCTTCAGCTCCCAGCAATCCAGACTACACTGAGGAAGCGCAGAGCTGGGGAAGGAGGAGGACTGAGTGTCCCTGGCATGTTCTGATTAATCCTATTTATTGTCAAGTACATTTTTTTAATGAGCTAATTCATTACTGAGAGTAGGTCCCATGTAAATCCCATTTGATCCTGTGGATGTAATTTCTTAACAATTTACCCATTTTAGCATAACTCCATTGTACCATGGGTTTCATGATTTCCTTAGAACGTAGAGCCTCACCTCACGTTTTATCTCAAAACTATAAAGTAAATATTTAAAAAGTGAAAACCTTAAAATAGTAAATTAGAAGAACTCATAGGTAGATGTTTAACTCATCTTTAAGGGAAGAATGATTGCCCACAAATAGAAGTATTAGAAGAAATTACACAGAAACTCACTGATACATCTCCAAACTTTGGTCTGTGTGATATCACAAGACAATTTAACAGACATAAAAAGCAAAAAAAAAAAAAAAAAAAGCCTTGCTTGTGATATATAGAATTAATATAAATTCTGAAGAGTTCAGGAAATTACAAAAAGAGACACTAAGAAAACCAGTAGAAAAATAGATAATATTTTTTAAAATGCTAAGCTAACTGGCTAAAAGAGAACAATAAAGTTGGTTAAACTTGGAACAAAATAGTAATCCCAACAAATTACTAAAGTAATGCAGTGGAAACATAGTAGCCGTTTCATAGTGGTTATTCCCCAACTAATAAAGTAATAATGCACATGAAACTATAGCCCTTTCAATTGTTATTAATTATCAAATAGAAAAATATTTTTAATACTGGCATGGCTTTAGTGAGGGGACGTTTTTCATACACTGCTGCTGGAAGTAGAATTTAGTGTACCCTTTCTGGAAAGCAACTTGGTGATATATATCACTAAGTTCATCTTTATTCAAATAATTTCTGTTGTCACATCCCCTTTTACAGAGGCATCTGTTGCTTTTAGTCGCTAAGTCATGTCCGGCTCTTTGCAACCCCGTGGAGTGCAGCACACCAGGCTTCCCTGTCCTTCACCATCTCCCAGAGTTTGCTCAAATTCATATTGGTTGAGTTAATGATGCCATCCAACCATCTCATTCTCTGCCACCCTCTTCTCCTTTTGCCTTCAGTCTTTCCCAGCATCAGAGTCTTTTCCAATGAGTAGGCTCTTCGCGTCAGGTGGCCAAAGTATTGGAGCTTCAGTTTCAGTCCTTCCAGTGAATTTTCAGGGTTGATTTCCTTTAGGATTGACTGGTTTGATCTCCCTGCAATACAAGGGACTGTCAGGAGTCTTCTCCGGCACCACTGTTCAAAAGCATCAGTTCTTCAGTGCTCCGCCTTCTTTTACAGAGACAGGGAGTAATTTGCCCACAGTCCCCACAGTTTTTGACAGTCTGGGTGTGAACTCAGAGTCAGGGTTGTAGAACTCCCTTTACTGCCCCTCTTGACAGTTCTGTCATTGCTGCCCTCCACAGGCCCCTGAATTGGCCGTGTCAGACCTCGTGCTGCTTCTCTCCAGCCCCTGCCATGGCCAGGACTGCCACTGACCTCCAGCAGAGGAAACACCTTCCCCCATCCGGAGACTGGGGTGGGGATTTCCATAGCAGAGTCAGTGACCTCTGGAGACAGCGTTCTTTCAGTTTTGCCGCATGATCTTGTGGTGAAGGGCTGGGTCCAGGTGCAGCTTTGGTTATTTCAGGAAACACTTCTCCTTTTCCTTTTTTTTTTTTGGTCAAGTCTGGCTGACCAGTCATTCTCTCTGAAGGTGATTTTGGTTCCTCTCCCCAGACCATCAGACGTGTGTGTGCAACTTACTCAGTCGTATCCGACTCTTTGTGACCCTCTGGACTGTAGCCTGCCAGGCTCCTCTGTCCATGGAATTCTCCAGGCAAGAATACTAGAGTGGGTTGCCATTTTCTTCTCCAGGGAAGCTTCCTGACCCAGAGATTGAGCCCACATCTGCTTTGGCAGTTGGATTCTTAACCACTGAGTTACCAGGGAAGCCCCAGTATATCAGGATACCCGGCTTTGTCCAACTAGGACTCTTGATTGCAGTTTGCTTTGTCAGCAGTAGTGTTCTCTAGGTGGTGGATCACAGGTAGTATATATCTTTTTTGCTTGCTTAAAATATTTCTTCAACAAACTTGCTTTACTTTGCAGATATTAAACATGTACTACATTTTTGTTAAACGTATGCAGTTTTGCTCTTGCAGAATTTCCAGCTCCTTTAAAATCTGTGCATAGCTGATAGCTTCTTAACCCTCATTCAAGTTAGAGCAGCTTCATTTCTGTACCTAAAAGAAATGCCTTCAGCCATTGTCTGAACTTGTACCTTGCTGAGAACCCTGCCAAAGTTTCTTGATAATTGTTTGTTTTGTCACATTAATTGAACAATGAGAGGGCACTGGTATTCCTCATCCCTGAGGCAGAAACACAAAATCTCCATTTCTTTTTAGGTGTTTGTTGAGGCGGAGGGATTTGTTTTGCTTTCCAATCTTAGAAATCTGTTATTTGACAAAGTTTTAGATACTTACGGAGACTGAGATGTTTAGGCTAAAACAAAGTTTGAAGTTGAACCCTGTGTTAATGTTTTCAAAGAATCTACGTGGAGTCGCCCTCCTGCCTACTTTTTTAGGAGGTAAAAGGGAAATAAATAAAGTAGCAGAATTATTCTTAATTGTAAAAGTAGGCTGTCTTCAGAATCATTTAAGTTTCAAGGGAAAGACTGTGCTTCCCAAGGCAAGATGTTCCCTTTGAAAAAATAAGACTAAAAAAAAAAAAAAAAAAAAGACTAATCTTTCTTTGTATTGCTGCCTCTGGAAGGGGGATGAGGCATCTGCTGGGGCAAGAAAAAGGGAGAGTTGCCAAGTGAATTCCTGACGCTGGGGCACAGCTCTGAGGCAAAGGGCCTTTTCACAGGGCCAGCATCCCTGAGGAGCTGTTAGAAATGTGGGGTCTCGTGTCCCCCTCCCCCCCAGAGGCAGCTCCCTGGACGATCGGCCTGCGCTGCCTGTTGACACTGGTTGAGTTGGTGGCTTGTGTGGTTGCTCAGGACAGCGGTTTACCTCTCAGCCAGGGACCCGGTGTGGGAGCATGGGCTGGGCGCTAGACTGAGGAAGATCATATGATTAAGTTTACAATAACATATTCTCAATACATGAGAAAAATACAGAAATTTGTAATATTGGACCACATGCTTAAGAGTTTGGGTTTTGTTTGGGGAACCTAGGAAATAACCAAGGACACACCAGGAGAGAGTGTGTGTATATAAGGAGGAAAATACTCTTTCACCACCCTCTCCCTCCACCCTGGTTTTGACCCCTTGTCTGTGCTGGTGTGCTGCGATTCATGGGGTCACAGAGTCGGACACGACTGAGCGACTGAACTGAACTGAACTGTGCTGGTGGATTCTGCAGAGGACACTGAGGGACTTCCTGTGCCACTGCTAACAGCCCCTAAGAGCACATGATAAACCCTCCAGTGAGGGACACCAGGCCTTCCCAGACACCCTTACCAAGGCAGACTGCAGAGCTGTTTGTGAAGGTCCTCACTGTTTGAGAAGTCTCCAGAAATGGAGTCACAAGCCTGTGGCCAGGACCTTGGCTAATCTGAGCACCTCCCAGGACTGATGGGAGGCGGGGGTGGGGATGGGGCGGCCCCCGCTCAAGGCGCCCTGGGCTGGCATTACCTCACCCGCCTTTTGTCAGCACTGATAATGTCTCTGGCCCTACCCCTAATGGGAGATCATTGCCTCAAGGGCTCAGATTCAGTTTTGTATGCTCTAGATTGACTCAGGTTAAACCTCTCCCCTCCAAACACACTGTGTTAAAGTATGGGCTTGCACATAGCTTCTGGGTAAGGCTGGCTAATGCACTAACCTTGGCCTTGACACCAGCCTGATTACTAACTCAGGGTGGCTTTTAGATGTTTGCCCTCCCTAGTTTTTCAGTGTTTGTAGATTCCCTTTTTACCTAAAGTTAAATGTTTAGGTTAAAATTTGCATTTTTAGTTAATCAGTATCAGTTCAGTCGCTCAGTCGTGTCTGACTCTTTGCGACCCCATGAACCACAGCACACCAGGTCTCCCTGTCCATCACCAACACTTGGAGTCCACCCAAACCCATGTCCATCGAGTCAGTGATGCCATCCAACCATCTCATCTTCTGTCGTTCCCTTCTCCTCCTGCTCTCAATCTTTCCCAGCATCAGGGTCTTTTCAAATGAGTCAGCTCTTCACATCAGGTGGCCAAAGTATTGGAGCTTCAGCTTCAATATCAGTCCTTCCAGTGAACACCCAGGACTGATCTCCTTTAGGATGGACTGGTTGGATCTCCTTGCAGTCCAAGGGACTCTCAAGAGTCTTCTCCANGTCAGCTCTTCACATCAGGTGGCCAAAGTATTGGAGCTTCAGCTTCAATATCAGTCCTTCCAGTGAACACCCAGGACTGATCTCCTTTAGGATGGACTGGTTGGATCTCCTTCTAGTCCAAGGGACTCTCAAGAGTCTTCTCCAGCACCACAGTTCAAAAACATCAGTTCTTCGGCACTCAGCTTTCTTTATAGTCCAACTGTCACATCCATACATGACCACTGGAAAAACCGTAACCTTAACTAGATGGACCTTTGCTGACAAAGTAATGTCTCTGCTTTTTAATATGCTGCCTAGGTTGCTCATAACTTTTGTTCCAAGGAGTAAGCATCTTTTAATTTCATGGCTGCAGTCACCATCTGCAGTGATTTTGGAGCCCCCCAAAAATAAAGTCTGACACTGTTTCCCCATCTATCTGCCATGAAGTGATGGGAGCAGATGCCATGAACTTAGTTTTCTGAATGTTGAGCTTTAAGCCAACTTTTTCACTCTCCTCTTTCACTTTCATCAAGAGGCTCTTTAGTTCCTCTTCACTTTCTGCCATAAGGGTGATGTCACCTGCATATCTGAGGTTGTTGATATTTCTCCCGGCAATCTTGATTCCAGCTTGTGCTTCCTCCAGCCCAGATCCTGAATTGAAAACAACTCTGCAGTATGTGTTTCCTAGGGCTCATGACTTTAATATTTCCCGTTTTGGTTAACTAAACGCTATAGTATCTTCACTCTGGAGTTTACATGTGCAGAATTACCCAACCTTTCCAGCCTAAGTCCTGTTTATTTCAAATATAATTTGGAAGCACTTACCCAGTATATTTGCACTTTTTGTATTACTTTTCACTCACTCATATCAGAATTGAGTATATTTAGCTGATACTGTCCGTTCAGTAAACTGAGAACTAAGTATGCTTGCCATCATTTTGTGTGAAAAAGCTCATAGCTGGAGAACGGTGTCTGTATTCCTTATACAGAAAGTACAGCCAAGAGGCTGGAGCACAGACTAAGGAGGAGACTGTTCTGGTAGCCGTTTGTAACTTCCATCTCCTGCATTCTTTACTGACAGCTGGGGAAACCAGCAATGAATGAGTCCTGACCACATAACCCACCCTACAGAAGCCTTTTAGGATACTCCCCCACAAAATTACCCCATCACAGTGGAGGGCCCTCCAGACCCCACTTAGAGGCTTTATTTTATTGTATTATTTTAAAAAAAATTTTTTATTGAAGTATAATGTTGTGTTTCTGCTGTGCAACAAAGTGAATCAGCTATACATAAACCTACATCCCCTCTTTTTTAGATTTCCTTCCCATTTAGGTCATCACAGAGTCTTGAGTATAGTTCTGTGTGCTATACAGGAGGTTCTTGTTAGTTATCTATTTTATATATAGTAGTGTATATATATGTCACTCCCAGTCTCCTAATTCATCCCACTCCACTTTACCCCTGTAATAACCCTAAGTTTGTTCTCTATATCTGGATCTCTATTTCTTATTTGCAAATAAGTTCATCTGTATCATTTTTCTAGATTCTGCATATAGGGGTTTTAGATATTCAGAGTATTTGCTGAATACTTCATAATCGAGGTATTTTTCTTTAATATTGAAATCAGCTTCAGGTTAAAAATTAAAATGTACCTCTTAAAGAGCCAACAGTGGGAATTGTTTGCATGGCAGGGAAAGCGGGGCTCTTGAGGGGGTGTTATAAAAGATGGGAGGCCTGGAACTTCTGAAACAACAAAGTTCCCAACACCCACAGAGTGACATCCGAAGAGCCAAAACCTGCAATGTCCTTCCTTAGACACCCACCATGAACCTTGATTTCTCTTCCTCTCTAAACTGAACCAGACTGTAAGGATGGAGATATCCTCTTGATAAATCCATGATGATGTTAAGACCTTACTAGGCTGGCAACGTAGTGCTGGGTCTTGGGTAATCAGAGGTAACCTTCCGTTCTTAAGAGGGAGCTGCACAATAAACGGGAACCAATAAATGAGGAAAGTATAGATGATCTCAGTGCCAGGAGAGATGTGACTGAGAACTGGTCCAGCCCTCACCCCGAGATTAACCTGCTCATCCATCAATCATAGCTGCTGCTGTTACTATGGTTACTCTTACTGAGTGACTTATTGGGAGAGGAGCTTCCTTGAAGATCTTTTAATACCAGAGGGCACATATAGTTAATACCTGTGGTTTCTGATACAATATCCTTCCCTTCCTCTGCCTCATCGTCTCCCATAAAAATGATCAGATGACAATTGCTGGAAAAATTTACCTCACCTGAATATGTAGAAAGCTGTTTGGGATTTCCAATATTTTTCTTCTTTAAAGAATAAAAAATTGGGTCACCCTTTAAGGGGTAGTGGTGATCATTGTCCTTCTCTTCTACTCCTTATCTCATTCTGCTTCTTCACTCAAAAGGAACTTAAGGGCCCATAAGCATTTTCCCTGAGAAGTTCATCATGTTAATGGAAACGAGAAACCATTTCAAGCTTTTAGGTGAGAGCCCAAGTTTCTTGTCTTGAACTTACTTCCCATTCATAGGGCATTAAATTAAACATGGCTCCCTCTCCCCTTGAGAGGTGGGAGGGGATGCTGGCTCTCCTGTTTCCTGTCCCTCTACCATTCCTCCCCGACCCCCGCCCCGCCAGAGCTGGCTACAGCCAGCAGGGTGGTGAGATTTCCACCTCTGTGCCAGCTGGGCCACTTGTGAAGCCCCTGCCAAAGTCAATGTGTGCAGCCTTGGTGTCCAGCCAGTAGGTTTCATAACGGTGGTTAATGGAAGTTCCTGTTCAGACATCCTCAAAACTTGGGTGATTATTTCTCTGGAGAACCTAGGCATCTCTTATGGAAAAGCAAATCTTGAGGGAATTTTTAAAAAAGTATTCCTTTAACAGGTCACTTGGCGAGGTCATAGGAGGCTTTGTAATTGGCTGTTAGAGGCAGAGGGCAGTATTCCTAGTGGCTGTTTAGTAGAAATTTGTAGAGACCTAGCTTCTCTGGTGGCTCAGATGGTAAAGAGTCTGCCTGCAGTGCAGGAGACCGAGGTTCGATGCCTCGGTCGGAAAGATCCCCTGGAGAGGGAAATGGCAACCCACTCCAGTATTCTTGCCTGGGAAATACCCATGGGCGGAGGAGCCTGGCAAGCTACACAGTCCATGGGGTCACAGAGAGACACAACTGAGCCATGTCACTTTTCTTTTCTAATGTGTGTACCAAATTTTGCTCTGGAAAGGTGGGAGGGAAGAGCACAGAAGTGGCTAAGCAATGAACGTGGAGCCCTGGGACTCTTAGCCTAACTCAGATGTGAAAGAGAGACAGGTAAATTAAGCCATACTGTGAACCAGTGGAAGGGGGCTCTGAACCGGTTACCTGAGAGGNACACAACTGAGCCATGTCACTTTTCTTTTCTAATGTGTGTACCAAATTTTGCTCTGGAAAGGTGGGAGGGAAGAGCACAGAAGTGGCTAAGCAATGAACGTGGAGCCCTGGGACTCTTAGCCTAACTCAGATGTGAAAGAGAGACAGGTAAATTAAGCCATACTGTGAACCAGTGGAAGGGGGCTCTGAACCGGTTACCTGAGAGGACGGAGGGGAGGGATGCTGGTCAGTGAGGGTGAGGCGGGTGAGGAGGGTTCTTAGTGGTGGCCGTGCCCACTGCCTTCTGCGGTGGGTCTGAGGGAGGCGGGTTGGTGGGGGCCCACCTCACGTGCCACCACATGGCACTTCAGCTTACAAGGTCCCCACCACAATTTAATGCTCTGCTCTTGCCATTCTAAAATCCTTAGTAATTTTCAACAAAGAGCCCTACAAATTAATTTCCATTTTCGAGGGTCCTACAAATCACATAGCCAGTCCTGCATAGTGTTAGGGCTGTAAAGATGGGCTGGACCAGACTGTGTAGAGCTCTGTCTTATCAAACTGGAAAAGATTTGGCTTTTCTTCTCAAAGCAACCAGGAGCCATGGAAGGTATGGTGACAGGGGTTATAGACTGAGAAACGAAGAGGCTGGTGGGGCCAGGTGGGCTGACAGTCGTGGAGGAAGGCTGATCGTATCACACAGGAACAGATGTGGCAGAAGGCCAAAGGAACACCTTGGGGGAGATGGGCCAGCCTCGAGCCCTGGGGACAGAGGCAGAGGGGTCTGGTGGCGATGGCCAGGCTTCCTAGCAGGAATGCGAGAGGAAAGAGGCCCTGAGTGGTGGGCAACGAAGCAGATGTTTTGCAGGAGTGGGGCGAGGCCCTTTCCAGAAAGACCCGGAAATCTCTGGTGGGACGGCTTGTGGAAACACACGCTGCAGCTGCTCCACCACAGCAAATGACCTGCAGATCAAGGTTTTTGTCAGGATCGAGAGCTTCACTAGAACAAATATTCATCCAAAAATAAACTTCCCGTTCTTCCTGTTTTTATAACTTGCCTATTTCCTCCGAGTTTGAGGCTGGTCTCCAGTTCTGTGGGTTATTAATCTTCAGAGGATCAAGACCTCTATAGAAGTATTTCCTGTACATGTTTATCTACCCAGCCCTAAATTATTTTCTCCAAATGATAAGAGAACTTTTCCATACCCGGTGTGTCAGGCTTTTCCTTTGAAGGATCTTGATTTAGGCTTCCCGGTGAGTAAGGCTAAACCAGAAAAGCTTAGCCCTGGGCTCTGGAAGCCCAGGTGATGGTGGGACCTGCAGGGGATGCTGATGGGCATGGTCAGCCCACTTCCACCAGGTTAAAGGTGACCTTTTTCTGGCCAGGGTCCTCAGGAGATGAATGACAGCTGCATAGAGCCCTGTCTGAGGACATTTAAATGCCCTGCTGGAATTTTCCTGGTGGTCCAGTCACTAAGACACTATGCTCCCAATGCCAGGGGCCCAGGTTCAATCCCTGGTCAGGGAACTAGATACCACATGTCGCAACTAACATCCCAACTGAGACCCAGCACAGCCAAATAAATAAATTTAAAAAACAGACATATTAAATGCCCTGCTGTGTTATCCACTGCAGAATGATAGCTCTAGAAATATCTCTGCCTCCTTGAAGTGTTCCAAGTACCCCTCAGAGGACCATAATGTGTTCTTGCATCATCTTCCACCTTCCCTCTTCCTTTCACAGATGATGTACATGGTGTTTGTGACTACTCAAAGGAAAAGAGAAGAGTCACGTTGAAGCCTGGGGCCAAGCTCAGACCCAGTAGACAAATTAGACCAGCTTGGTTCAGTAGGCCTGGGCACCTTACTCCTCGGCCCAGTGAGTCCACCTCTGGGAGACTGTTTTTTGTGCTTACCAGTACCAAGCTAGCCACTGGTGGGTGTATTTTCAGTGTAAGCCTTGTGTAGCTCTTTCAGAGGGAAGAGGCCATGGGGACCAGGCTGTGTGGTTGGCGCCTGGTGCCGCAGCGGAACTGGGAGGATAGCCAGGGCCTTTCGCGGAGCCCTTCCCAGGTGGGGTTGGGGTGTCCTGTTTTGCACCAGGCGCCGCCCCCTCCCCCTTGACAATTCCAGTGACCAGATTAGGAACAGCCCGCTGCTCTAGACCCCCACTACCTTAGCTGATGGCCACCTGGGCTGCTGTGCACTTGAAACAAAGCTGGTGTGAACCCAACCCAGGCTGTAAGTTTAAAATACACATTGGATTTTGAAGCCTTAGTACCAAGAAAAAAAAGTATAAAATACCTCGTTGGTAATTCTTTCGTCCTGATGAGTGTCGAAACGAAAATATTTTCGATATACTGGATTCTTTCATCTCTATTTTCTAATAATGAGTTTTGCCACGGTTTCATTGCTTTTTTAACGTGATTGCTAGAAAAACTTCAATCACATGTGGGACTCACGTTACAATCTATAGGATGGTGCTGTGGGGTCAGCTGCCAGCTGGGGCTTCAAGTGAAGGTGAATACAAGTCCCAGAAGCTCCTCTCCCTGGTGGCCTGGCTGAGGGGTGACCAGCCCTAACCTAAGACCGCTCAGGGCTGTGGGTGAGACACCCTCCTCCCAGGTAGAGTGTTAACAGCTTAATAAGTAACAGCAGGAATTTTCAAAAATGCTTTCAAAAGCACCCCTCCTCACTGACTTTTTTCTCCTTAGGCTTCTGGGAAGAAGCCTTTTTTAAAAAAATTTTTTTCCAAATTCACAGCTCTTCCTCTCTATCATCTTGGGACCTGGAAGGCATGGTGAGGTCCAGGGGGCTTTTTTGTTTCACTCTCTTGTTTAGATTGTTCTTCTGCCCCCAGTTCAGCCTCCAGTAGCTGCCAGCCCAGGAACCCTCCAGATGGGCCTGGGAAGCCACTATTGTAGGCCAGTCCCCAGGTCTGTAACACTCCCCCACTCCCTACCACCTTTAGAGTGGTTATTCAAGTGTAACATATCCTGGGAAAACATGAAGTAAATGTGAAGCTTAGGAAACCCCTGCTTTGAGAAGTACAGAACCACAGCCAACCTCCTAATGTCAGGATGGCCTTTCAAGAGAAAAGGGGGAAATTCCACTGGTGTTTGAAAACCCCAAGTAATTCCCTGTTACAGGGAGGAGTTTCAGGTTGACTTCAGAGGTCCAGGAAGAACCTGATGGATTGTATAATTATCATTTGCCAAAGGATATGACACAGTCGAATTTCTCTGCTTGAGCACCGGCGCTAACCAGTGGAGTGGGGAGGAGAACCCTGACCCGAGGTACTCTGTGATTCTGACATCTTCGGTCCACACTGCCTGTTGTTTACTGAACCTTTGCTGGGAACTAGCGTTTATTAAGTGCTTACTCTGGTGTGAAGCTCTTTATTACATGCACACTTAATTGACATCACAGACTTCAAGATACCCCAGAGTAGGTGCCATTGTCTCTCCATTTTACAGATGGAGAAAATGAATTTTAGAAAGATGAAATAAGTTGTCCGAAAACTCAGCGAGAAATCGATGGGGCAGGGAGAGCAGCTTGGACTGTGCGACTCGAGCTCCGAGTGTTTAACCACAGGGTGTCTCTCAGCACCGCCCAGCCCAGCCCATGGATGCGTTGCTCCATCCCGCACAAGCATTGGTTGGTTATCTACCCATCAGTGGTGCAAGCTGGGGCAGGACACCAGGGCAGGGTTCAGTCCTAGGTTGCTGAACTAGCCGGGCTGAGAACTGAATATGTGGGTGCTTCTGATCTTTGCTGGGAGGGCAGCTGCTCACCGGCCTTTGAAATGCCATGTGCTACACAGCCTCCTCCCCGTGTGTCGTGGTGGAAGGCCCAGGGCCGCCTTGGTAGATGATCTCTTTGCCTGTCCAGTGTGCTTTGCCACGGTTGGGTTAGTGCATAAAGGGCAGCTCTGCTGGTGGCTGACTGGGTGAGGTTTGGCAGCATGCCCAGGGGTCGAGAGCTGTCTGCTCCAGAGTCAGACCACTCTTCTGGTTCTGCTGCTCTGTGGCTTCGTAGGCTGGCTTCTCCATTCTCTGGGTGGCAGTCTCCCCACCGGTAAAGGGAGGATCCTCACAGGCCCTGCTTCAGATAACTGCTGTGGGGTTTCAAGAGGACACACGGAGGCACAGTGTCCTTGGCACGTCAGGTCAGTGTCAACTAACATTTCATTATGATTATCAATGCCATGTGCAAACTTCAGAACATACTGAAGGACAGGTACGTCTGACGTGCTGCAGTTCATGGGTTTGCAAAGAGTCGGACACGATTGAGTGGCCGAACAACAATGACAATGCCATTTGATGCTGCATGATGGATTTTAATCACATAAAAAATGTACCATAAGATATGAGCATGTAGCTTGATTTTTTGGTTGTTTTAAGGCAACTGTATCAGAGCATATACTTTTGTATCTGAGTATGTACCTTGGTACTCGGCATTTATCTTTCAAAGCGGTGATCAGGAGCCTCCATGCCCATCTCCATCTTCCAACCGATTCTTGAAACATTTTCAGAAACCTTTTTGGAACTCTTCAGAAGAAAAAAAAAAGATGATGATATTAAATATTTCTGTTGTAAAGGGAGGTAGATTTTGGAAATGGCCTTAAGTTCATCAGAGCTAAATTTGGTGAGTAAGTCAAGAATAAGCTTTAGTGGATGGATCTATAATAAGTTAAATGGTGCTTAGCCAAAAAGTAAGGATTGCTCTTTTTTTTTTTTTTTTAATGGCTCATTTATTATAAGACTAGCCATAAAGGTAGTTTCAGAAGAAGGATTCCAGGCAGCTTTGGCTTACAGCATCTTTGAAACAGTAGCAGGGTCTTCTAGGACAAAACTTTAAAGGCAGGGGTTTGAGGGTGAGGGGGCAGTATTGACCTGTAAGGCTGTGTTTTGGATGTAAAAATTAGTCTTACTTACACCTACTGTGGGCTTCCCAGGTAGCACTACCGGTAGAGAACCCACCTGCCAATGCAGAAGACACAGGAGAGGCAAGTTCAATCCCTGGGTCAGGAAGATCCCCTGAAGGAGGACATGGCAACCTACTCCAGTATTCTTGCCTGGAGAATCCCTTGGACAGAGGAACCTGGGGCCTTACAGTCCGTAGGGTCGCCAAGAGTCGAATACAACTGAGGATACTTAGCATACACGCTCGCACCCCTACTGTATTAACTGCCAGCTGAGTTGGCCTTGCCTTTGGCACTTAGGAGCTTCTGATGAAGCTGGCTGGAAGCAGGAGGTTTTCCGCATCCAAGGAGTAGAGGCCAAAGTTTGGCTTTGGCCCTGGGTTGACTTGTATTCCAGGTCTGTTTACCCTTTGTGATACACGGAATTCAAATCTGATGGTGTGAGTGTGTGTCTGTGTGTGCGTGTGTGTTTCTCTAGGGGAGGGTCCTCAGCTTGGTGTTCTTCACCAGGACTCTAAAGCTGGGCATGTGAGAAGGACTCCTCTCTCCTTCCGGGTTCCATGGAGTAGCTGGAGAGTGGCTCTCAGCTGAAGTTCACCAGGGCAGAGGACAGCTCCATGTTCCCGTGAAGTGATAGAAGAAAAGTTCAAGGGTTTCGCATCTTTAGGCTCATGGTGACTCACAGGTTCATCCAGGAAGGCCAGGCCACCAGAAGCCTTTGGATTATTTCCTACAGGTGAGAGTGAGTGGAGCCATGTGCAGTTTATCTTGGAGGAGGTGGCTGTGGAAAAAGGCTTTGGAATTTGCTCTGCTGTCAATTGCCAGGCTGATGATGGTGTCATCGCGTTGCCTGGGCCTCATTTCTGTCCTGTGTAAAGAGAGAATGCTTCAGGGTGGTCGTGAGGGAGGGTCAGAGGGTTCCCATCCATGAGGAGCATCCACAGATGGAAGCCCCCCACCTCTCCCAGGGCCCTGAGAACGACACCAGAATGAATCCCATTGCCACAAGAATGTGGGCACAGGCCCACAGTTGTAGAGCAGAATATGCCACCTGTTGCAGGAAAATTTCCCCAGTCCCTCTGTGAGGTGAGGCTCACACTCCCAAGAGGAGAACTGCCACTTCCTCTCTGCTCTGAATAAGGCCATCTGTTAGGGCCCCATCGCCCCGTGGCTCTCGCCCATTAAGCTGCCTAAGACCAGCCAGCCACAGAAGCTTTTCTGTGACGAACACAGTCTGGCATCAGCAGGACGCACCTTGGCCCTTAATGCTGGGTGGGTGAGGGCGTACAGTCAGTGGAACACTGCCTGTGAACTGCAAGCCAGATAACAGGTCCTCGCTTGTCTGGATTTAAAGTAGGCCCAGCTTCTGGTTTTTATCTATTTGCCAAGTCCCTGTTTGTTTTTTTTTTTTTTAATTATATAGCTTTAGTGTCATCTTTAATTGCACCAGCAGTTCAGGGAAGCTTGGCCCGGACCCCAAACTTGGGGGCCCTGGAGAGAGAACTGAGTAGACTAGGGGGGTCACAGGTAGACTCAAGCAGAGAGCAACCAGCTGTCCCGTCCCCTCACATTTACTTCTGACTTTTTCCTTAGCCACTCTGTTAGGTTTCTGCAGCAAAGATTCTCAAACTTTGCTTGTCCATTAGAATTGCCTAAGTAACTGAAAAAAAAATCGAGAAATCCAAACCGTACCATGCCCTCAAACAATTACCAAAAAAAAGACAAAACCCACAGAACTCCCAGCATGCAGCCAGGTTTGAGAACCATGCCTTACTTGACAGGAAAAAGACTCTTCTGTTACAGGTACTTACTGAGTTGACTTGCTTTTGTGTGGTCACCAGCTCTTATCATCTGGGGCCGAGGTATCACCCCTAGGGGTTGAGCTGCCTGTTCTCATCAGTAGTGAGGTCTCAGTGGAATTTAGCTATTATAACAACTGTTTTCTTATAAAGTGATTTACATAATCTCAAAGATAAAGAAGGCAGTGTAATGTACTCACGACTCAGCAGTCATTCATCACACACTTTTGGGGAGAGGGCCAGACGATAGGGTGGGATGGGGTATTTTAAAGCAAATTTCATGCATCATTTCATCCATAAATCTTTCAGTATGTATCTCTAAGAAATAATGACCTAAAAATATAACCATAATACTATCGTCACATCCAAGAAAATTAACAGTAATTATGTAATCTCACGTAATAGCAAATCCATGTTCAGTTTTTTTCCCATTTGTTTTAAAAATGCCCCTATACATTTGGTTTGTTCCAATTAGGGCCCAAAGAAGCATAATTCATTTTTAATGTTTGCCCATAACCCTGGTGTAATTAAGCTATCACTATGTGCAAACACAGGTAATGATGCGTGTGACCTCTGCAGGAAGGTGTAAATGGCCTTTGGTCTCTTCAGTACTTTTCTTAGCCCTCCTGGTGGGACCTTGACCTGTCATGGAGGAAATGCTCGTGGAGGCCCCAGCCGCAACCACTTGTGTGCTGCTCTGCTTCTGCCTGAAGGCTTGTTCCCTTTGGTAAACTTAGAATAGAACCTTCAGGATGCTTGTGAAAAGAGGATTATGAGTCAGCTCCATGAACAGCTTAGAATTCCCTGCTCCTGTGCTGGAGGCGGTGTCTGGAAAGGGCTCAGACTGCCCCCTGGGCTCTCTCTGAGCTCTGCTGAGGGTCCCGTTTGCTGTTGACTTTCGGGGGTTTTACCTGGGATGTAGGCTCTGATGCAAGGAGCAGCCTACAGCCATCCCCGCAGGGTGCAGATGGCTCTGTGCCTGCACCTCCAGCCGGAACTTTGGGTTTGGGTTCAGATAATGACCAGGGACAGACAGGGTTGCTCTCTGCTCTCTCAGGTAGCACCAGACACCTCATAGTCATTGCTCGGGCACAGTGTCTGTGAGATAGAATGCTGTTAGAATGGTTAGCCCCTAGAATGAATGAATGGTGAGGCTTTGGGTAGGGGGTGGTGAGCAGGAGAAGGAAAAGAATGTAGAGCGAGCAAGCTTTTAAATAATAATTGAATTACATCTCATTCCTCCTACAAATGTCGATGGAGTCTATATGTATCATACCAAATCAAAATGTCCTTTTATATACTTCCATAATTGTGTGTTTTTGCTTTAGAGGGGCTTTGTCTTGATTTCAGATGGATTTGCAGTTGTAAGATCATCTTCTTTCTACCTCTGTACCATGGTCAGATAGTTACAGAGCAGTAAGCAGGCATTTAAATGTATAAAGGCAACTCTGATATATAAAGTTGTTCATCACGAGATTGTTTTCAAGGGCAAAAGGTTCAGAAGAGCCGAAATGTTCATTAATAAGGGACAAGTTAAGTAAACCATGGTGCATCCTTATAGTATATATTGTTCAAATGTAAAAAGGGAATGAATCAGTTGTCTCTGTTCCCATGTGGAGAGATAGCCAATGGATAAAAAGCAAAATCCAGAACATGTGAATGACAGGCTACCTTTTTTGTGAGAAAGGGTGAGAAAAGATAAATTTGCATAAACCCTGGAAGGATACACAACTTCTAAGAAGTGGTTACTAAGGTTTGTTGGGTGGAAGAAGGAACAGGACAGATGGGATGTCATGGTAGTATACCTTTTTATAGTTTGATTTGTGAATCGTGAATATGTTACCTAAGCAGAAAGTGAAAGTGAAGTCGCTCAGGCGTGTCTGACTCTTTGCGACCCCATGGACTCTAGACTGCCAGGTTCCTCTGTCCATGGGATTTTCCAGGCAATAGTACTGGAGTGGATTGCCATTTCCTTCTCCAGGGGATCTTCCCAACCCAGGGATTGAACCTGGGTCTCCCGCATTGGAGACAGACACTTTACCGTCTGAGCCACAGGGAAGTCTACCTAAGCAGAATAGTTAACTAAATCAAAAAGAATAGATACATATATACTTAAAACATTGTGCAGATAAATTGATTACTTACTATGCCCTAGCTAATCTGTGTTACAGATTACTCTTAACTTAAACAGGCCAGGTCTGTTGTGAAATCGGCCAGTGAAGCTCTGGCCAGCCCAGGGAATGTGTGCCATGTTCTTCCCATGATGCCTTGCTCAGCAGTAGATTATAAATATTTGGTGCTATTCGGCAGTCCATAGGCATTCCCCCTTCCTCATCCTGAAATATAAACTGAGCTGACAGGATCCAAAGTTGAAATGTAGGGGACAGGGAAAGTGGGCTGCCCGTGTCCTCCCGCACAGTTAGCGGCTGTCTTCTAAGGAGGAGGCGTGGTGGGTAGAGCTGGGGAGGGTGGGCGTGGCTTCCCTTCCCATTCTAGTCTCTCTGGGTATAATCTTTTGCAAACGTTGGCATGCTGTGCACCATGTTGTCTATGTTTGTGTTTATTTTCAGCTTCTATTCAGTGGCAGCAGAATCCCTCTGAGCTGAACTGGTCCCACCCTGATAATGTGGAATGTTCTAATGTTAAGACTTGCTCTTCATATCCTGCACATTCTCTGTACCAGAGACAATTCCTCAGGGCCTGAAGGAAACAAACAAATGAAGTCCATGGAACAGTTTTCTCCCTGTTGAGTGGAGAAAGGGGAGCAGAGAGGATATTTGGGGCGACTTCAAACAAAGAACACATAGGAACAAATCTTGTTCAAAAGCACTCTGAAAGACGAAATTCAAGGACATGTAGGACCTATTCTTGGCTCTGCCACAAACATACCTTTTATATTTTATTCCAGTTTGTGCATTTGGGGCTTACTTTCTGGTTTTTCGTTTATAAAATAGGTGGGACCTGCATTCATTGTCCATTTCCCCTCACTGTTCCATCTTAGCCATCTGATACTTGTTTTAACAAGACTTGGGGGCTGTCCTTTTAAATGGCAACCAAGTGAAGAGAGTAAGTCCTCCTCTGTCCCTCTTCTTCCTCCGGTGAGTGCCATACTGAGTACTGTGCTAGGGGTGGGTGCCAGTCAGCTTGAGGTTCAATCAGGGGCATGTTATCTCTCCCACAGGTCTCTTCCTCCTCTGAGTTGAGCTCCACACATGATGAAAATCACTCATGGTCATAAGTACCCTTGACAGCTCTGTAGGAGGCCAGCATGCAATCGTTTACCTCCTCCCTCCAGTCTTAGGAAGAAGGACCACTGCTTTGTTTTGTGTATTTTTGTTTGTTTGTTTGTTTCAGGACCACTGTTTTTATGATGGAGCAGGAAATGAGGTGGTCAGCTAGCATTTAGAGTCCATGTTGAGAGATGAATATGTACTGCATCTTTATTTTTTATTTTTATTTATTTTTTTGGCCACGCCACATGGCATGTGGGATCTTAGTTTCCTGACAAGGAATGGAACTGGTACCCCCTGCAGTGGAAGCCCAGAGTCCTAACTGCTGGACCACCAGGGAAGTCTAAATACCAGAGTCACATCAAGGGGAGCAATCGACCAGGGGACACAGGTGGACGAAGGGTCCCCAGATCTCTGCCGACACTGGGGGCTGTGTTTCCTCCAGAGGAAGAGCCTCTTCTGTCTTTAAATATACCCAGCCTTTTGCTTCTCTTCTCTGGCTGAGCAGGTGCTATTGAATTTGGAAGGTTAATCACAAATATGTGAGACTTCCCTAGAAGCCACCTTCACCTTAACTACCTTCACCTAGAGCAGGGTTCTTTGTCTGATGAAGTACTTTGAATTCTTTCCTCCCCTCTTCCAGCATGTTTTATCGTGACCACTATTGGGGTTCCTGGGAAAGGGAAACACCTGAAGCAAGTTGTATGCTCACCACCTGTGCCTTCCCTACATAGACCACGGGAAGTGGGTGCCTATGTCAGTGATCTGTAATCTTTATCTGATAGTTGCGGTACATTGACCAGCAAGCCCCAACTCAGGTTCACTGGCCCCGTTTTTAAGTAATCAGAAGCACTTTACAGAAGAATGAGTGACTTTGGCTAACCTGATGACAATTTACTTAACCTGCCACCTGAGAATTCTAGTGCAGGGACATATTCTGGACACTGTCATCTGCTTTTCTTGTTTTGGAATCATCCGATTGCTTTTCAAAAACCAGAAGTTAACAGTGTGACAGAATGTAGGGATGATTTGGGGTTCAGCCAGGTAGGTAATTATCAGTAGGGAGTGATGGGCTGAGTGTCACAGGTCTCAGGCGCATTGCTGGTACAACTATATCTGAATAAGAAACATGACTAATGGTCTTAGTTGCCTCCTCTGTCAAATGTGGTTGGTATAGAAGTAGATACCTCTGAGACTCATTTTAGAATTTTAGACTGTTCTTCTGATTTTCAGTTAATATCTGGGCATTGTGTACATGCTAAGTTGCTCAGTCATGTCCAACTCTGATCCTATGGACTGTAGCCTGCTAGGCTTCTCTGTCCATGAGGATTCTCCAGGCAAGAATACTGGAGTGGGCTGCTATGCCCTCCTCCAGGGGATCTTCCCGACCCAGGGTTTGAACTCACATCTCTTATGTCTCCAGCATTGGCAGGCAGATATTTTACCACTAGCACCTCTAAGGCTTATAAGGTGCTAAACCTGTAAATTACTTACTTGCCCTTTGGGGATGCGGAACTAAAACGGAGGCGGGGGTGGGGGGCAGGAATCTGGCTAGGCCCTGCACACATTATCTTTTGTGTTTTTTAAATCAGAAATGAATAAATAGAAAAATAGGGAAATATTATTTCCCAATTATTTTTTAACAGGATTCAGGTAGTGGCAAAGAATTCATTAAATTAGTAAACACGCATCACATAACTTTAGACGCAGGTAATGCTCTTAAGTTCTACCACCTAGATGTCATCTCATGTGAATGTTTTTCTTCGTATTCCCTAAGTGCTCTGCAGTAAACCTAATACTTCCGTAAAGAAGAAAAAAATACACATTTCAAGAGTTTGTCACCATCTTTCTGTCGTTTCTTCCCTTTCTATAATCTTCATCTCCACCCTCTATTAAGTAATAAAGGATAATGTGTCTGTTGAATGAATGAAAGAAATTGAATCTGCCAAGGGTTTACCATTTGCCATATGCTGAGCTACAAAAGTAAAAAAAAAAAAGAAGGGGAAAAAAAACCTTAAGCATCTCAAGTCCAATGGCAAAGGTGACATGCAGATCCTAGAGAGATGCTGTCACTGTGGTACTGATAGCCATGAAGATGGAGAAGAAGGTATGCTAGGCTGTTCCCCCTCTCCAGTCTGTCTGTGATTAAAAGTTATATGAGACTGTAAGGCTCAGCACCTGCCTATAACATAAGGGTGGCTACTGTTGACTAAGGAAAAGTCAGTTCTAGCTTTGGCATGAGATTCATATCCTTTAAACAAGTGGGTTAGTTTAAGCTGGCCCTGAGATCCGGGGTCAGGGACACAGCCATGCCCCCAGCTCCCCAGTCCTGACCCTCCGGATGGCCCAGCTCTCCACTCCTCTGTCTTCTCTGCCTGCTTGCATCGCTAGGCAGCTTTCCTGTTCTCAATCCATTCTCCATACAACTTGGGAGCTTGAGAGACTAAACTAGTTTAAGCCCTGAGTTACCTACACAAGGAAGGGTCTCTGCATCCTGAGGTCATACAACTAATGGTAAAGTCAGGCCCAAGCTGTGAAGTGAGGTGAAAGTCGCTCAGTTGCGTCTGACTCTTTGCGATCCCATGGACATGTAATTCTCCAGGCCAGAATACTGGAGTGGGTAGCCTTTCCCTTCTCCAGGGGATCTTCCCAACCCAGGGATCGAACCCAGGTCTCCCACATTGCAGGCAGATTCTTTACCAGCTGAGCCAAAGGGAACCTACTTGTGGCCCAAGCTACAGCTTCCCAATAGAATAAATTTGCACGGTTTCTAATCCAAGTCATGTGTGCCGTGTACATAGGCGGATGATTAAAAAGTTACTGTTAGGAGTTCTCAGAAAAGATTTCTGTTTCCACAACCAAATATCTGTGGAGCCATCTGACAAATAGGTGGCTACCATTGTCTTGGATAACTTTTTGGTGACCAGTAGCAATCAAGGTGGTTAGATTCCTCTTCTGAAGGCTATCCCTGGAACTATACAGTGTTTGAGCAGCTTTGCATCTAATTCTGGCTGCAAGTTAGGAAAACAGCAGGGTGGGCTGAGCTGAACTGATGGAGATTTGGGTCCAGTATGTTCAGTCTGTGCTGTGATCCTCATGATACAAGTGTAGCTTGAGGAATAAGCCTCAAGTGTTAAGCAGATTTCAAGCATGAAGTGAAGAAGTGAAAAAGTGTTAGTTACTCAGTCATATCTGGCTTTTTGCGACCCCATGGACTTGTAGCCCACCAGGCCTCTCTGTTCATGGGATTTTTCAGGCCAGAATACTTGAGTGGGTAGCCATTCTCTTCTCCAGGGGCTCTTCCTGACCCAGGGATTGAACCCAAGTCTCCTGCATTGTAGGTGGATTCTTTACATCTGAGCCACCAGGGAAGCCTAAGCAGAGATTTCAAGCATAGACCTACCTCACTATTCAGCCTGGCGGATGTCAAGCTCACTAGATAGTTATCCCTTAGGCACTTTCGTGTGTGTTGAGAGAGAGAGAAAGCGACTTCATCCCCTGAACTTAAAGTTCCACCCCTAGAAGCTTGGCTTCTGTCTCCAGCCCAGATCTCTGAGGCCAAGTCCTGTTGCCCTGTTAACTTAGTCCAGTCTGGAAGGTAACATGATCTGATGGATGCCTGGCCTGTGGCCCTACCGTGGACCCAGACCCAGAATGCTTTTATCTATTCCTTGCTCATCAAGTCCATGGCTCCTTCAGTAATTTTCCAGGGTGACGTTCCCATATTTCTGATGTATTTCAGAGTCCTTCTTCTTTTATCAGTCTTGTTTGTAGAACATCCTGTTTTGAAAAAACTCAGACTATCTAACCTAAGTTGACCTAGTCGCTCATCCCTCTTTTCTCCACGCAGGCCAGGAACAAAAATTTTGGCTGTGTTGATATAGTCATATAACACCCCATCTCAAATGGGCAATGGGTAAATGTGAATTGCTGTTGCCTTTCCCTAAAGATAAGCTGGCTGAATCCATAGGGCTTCCCTGGTAGCTCAGACGGTAAAGCGTCTGCCTATAATGCGGGAGACCTGGGTTCGATCTCTCTGGGTTGGGAAGATCCCCTGGAGAAGGAAATGGCAACCCACTCCAGTATTCATGCCTGGAAAATCCATGGACCAAGGAGCCTGGTGGGCTACAGTCCATGGGGTTGCAAAGAGTCAGACACAACTGAGCGACTTCACTTCATTTCCGAATCCATAAGCCCAGCTCTGAAAGGTTTTCACATCATGTAGTCTCTTTAAAAAAAAAAAATCTACTTAGGTTAATAGCTCATATGTGTTTAATCATTGCAGATCTTCCGGCTCTTACCAAAGAAATCCCTAAATTAACCATGAGCTTTGGAAAGAGTCTTACTTTACCTCTGTGCTAGACAGTTACACTTTAAAGAACACAGCTGAACACTGACTTGGCGTCAAGGGATATATGTTGCTCTGTGTGCCATCTCTGAACTGCTGCCCTCAAGATGTAACAATAGAAACTGTCTGCCTCCCTTCTCTTCCTTGACCAACCCCAGCCCAGCCGTCACCCGTCACTTTAGTGTGTAACACAGGCCATTTTCTACTGGACTGACCTCACAGGGATGTTGATGTTTGCCAGGAAGGCAAGTGACCTCCAGAAAGACTCTTAAGTGCACCCCAGATACAGTCTCTGTCCCAGCAGCTGGCTACAACTGTTTTTTTGTTTTGATTTTTTTTTTTAATAAGATAACTAACTGAAAGCAGTGTGAATGTTTTCTTTTGTTCATATTTCCTCTCCCAGAGACCAGTCCCAAGAGTCCCTTCACCTGTGTTATCCATTAATGCTGTGGGTTTATTTTCCCCAAATAAACAAGCATTCCTGCCAAAGAAAATAGGCAGCACGATGGACGCAGTGATACATCTTGGGACCAGCCTTCGAGACGTGTTCTTCATTTTTTCTGGGTTGGTCCACCGTCTCCTTACTGGACTCCTGTGGGCAGTGGCCATGTTGGAGCAGCCCCCCATTTCTGAAGGCCCCTCAGGCGATATGAATCCCGCCCATGGCTGTCCAGCCCCCTTGAAAGCACCCTTCATTTCTTTGGCACAGCTTCCTGAATGCCTCTTCCAGATCATCTTTCACCTCTTGCCTGAGGCTCTAGGGACACATGTGGTTTCAACATAATGCACAGATGTGACTTGGGGGAGGAGAATTACAGCTGTGGACTCACATCAGCTGGGGTCACTGGACTCTGAAATAGGGGAGGTCAGGAAGGAGGGGAGGCAGAAAAGACCAGCAGACAACCTCAGGCTCTGTAGATATCCCCACCCACCATGAGACAGAGTGCTATGGTGAGTGTTCTGCATTGTAAAGGAGAGCGTGAGCTACGCAGCTCATGTGGACCAGATCACCATAAATAATACTCATGCATCTGATTCTAAATTGAAATATTAAGCAGAATAAGGGAGCAATGACCAAAACTTCTATAGGGAAAAGACCTGGTTCTTTATCCACCCAAATTGTGGTCACAAGGGGGTCGAAAAACTTTTTCTGTAAAGGTCTGGATAGTAAATGTTTTCAGTTCTAGGGACCATATGGTTTCTGTCACAACCACTCAGCTCTGCATTTATACCTCTGAAGCGGCCACAGGTGATAGGTGATCAGACCATTGTGGTGACTGGCCACGATGTGCCTGCCCCTGACAGTCTAGGTTCATAAAACTTGCAGACATCCTCACCATTGTTTGCATAAATGAACGAGTGCTCTGTAAGTGGCCAGGCCATATGCTAAGTACTTGTTGTGTACGATCACATTTATCCCACTCAGAATGCTTCTCTGAAGTTGTTAATGTATTATGCCCATTCTACAAAGAAGGAAAGGCTTAGAGAAGTTACAAAGTAAGAGCCATACAGGATTTTGAACCAAGATCATTTAACTCCAGGCTCAAGCTTCCTGATATCTAAGTTGGTAAAGATTCCACCTGCAATGCAGGAGACCCCGGTTAAATTTCTGGGCCGGGAAGATCCCCTGGAGAAGGGATAGGCTACCCACTCCAGTTTTCTTGGGCTTCCCTTGTGGCTCAGCTGGTAAAGAATCCGCCTGCAATGCGGGAGACCTGGATTTGATCCCTGGTTTGGAAAGATCCCCTGGAGAAGGGAAAGGCTACCTACTCCAGCATTCTGGCCTAGAAAATTTCATGGGATCGCAAAGAGTCAAACACAACTGAGCGACTTTCAAGCTCTTTGCCGCTACACATACAGTCTTTGGTACCTACATCATTAACATTCACATTTACTTTTATGCTTTTAAATCTTAACATTAACCCGTATTCGTACTTTAGCTACCACCCTCCCCATACATACATACATACAGATAATTGCTAAAACTCATATAATTTAATATATTGCAAGAATTAAAATGTTCTTCCCAGTGAGTTCTGCTTCTTAACACCCCCAAATCAGTGCTAGGAGATGAATGTGTGAAGACCTAGGGGATTAAGAAGTCAAAGATTTCCAGGCTGGCTTTCACATTCCAAGGCCCAGTACTGATAATGAGTAAGGTGAAGTGGAGCTGGGCCCACGCTGCTCCTTCAGATGTTCTTGCCCAGGGACTGCCCCCTCTTCACAGAAACACCAACACCCAGTGTGAGCCATCAGCCTGCCCTGCACAGGTGCAGGGTCCTCAACTGGCACAGACAGTGACAAGGGCACCGTTGTATGGTCGGGAAACCTCCAGCAATCATCAGGATGTGTGTGTGTGTGTGTGTGTGTTAGTCGCTCAGGCGTGTACAACTCTTTGCAACCCCACGGACTGTAGCTCACCAGGCTCCTTTGCCATGGGACTCTCCAGGCAGGAATACTAGAGTGGGTTGCCATTCTCTTCTCCAGGGGATCTTCCCGACCCAGGAACTGTACTGGCATTTCCCACATTGCAGGCAGATTCTTTACCATCTGAGCCACCAGAAAGTCAGCCAAATAGAAATCTCCATTATAAAGCACAGAAACCAAGTCTGGACATCTATTTTGTTGTTACAAGTGAGGTGAGTTCTGAAGGAAACTTAAAGATTGGGAGGGGGGAAGCATTCTGTAACTCACGATCTACAGCAGTAGTTCCCAAAGTGCTTTCTTCAGCTTGTAGGGATAGGAATGGGTGAGGGGTTCCTGCAGTCAGATCAGTTTGTGAGATGCAAAACTAAACAGGCAAACAATATTCTTGAGGATATAGTGTGTTTTCTTCCCAAAATGTGTTCTTGGGGGCGGGGTGGGGGGTTGTTTAGATTTCATTTTGGTTTTGGAGCCTATTATTAAATTGTCTGCAAGGAAGACCCAATGAGGGGTCCTAATCCAGAGGCTTTCTCAATGTTCATTGTTGTTTAGTCACTAAGTTGTGTCCAACTCTTTGCAGCCCTGTGGACTGTAGCCCGCCACACTCCTCTGTCCATGGAATTTCCCAGGCAAGAATACTGGAGTGAGTTGCCATTTCCTTCTTCTGGGGGATCTTCCTGACCCAGGGATTGAATCCACATCTCCTGCCTTGACAGGCAGATTGTTGACCACTGAGCCACCAGGGAAACCCTTCGTAATGTTTACATTTAGGTCTAAGTTGTTTTTTTCTTTTAATAGGCAAGGGTAGCAGCAGCAAAACTATGGTGGTTATTAAATCCATAAACATCTTTTGGTAACAAGGGTTATATATTTTCTTGTGTTTCTGTGTTTAACTTTATTTTGAAGCTTGCAACTTTTCTCTAAGTGTGAAATGAATAGTATGAAGAACTCCTTTATATCCAAATCTCCATTTGTTAACATTTTACCATATTTGTCATATTCTCATTCTTTGTCTCTGTCTTACATTATTGTTATTACTCTTGTATTTTTAATTAATGAAATATGAATTCTACAGTTCTTTGATGAACTATGGATTTATTTCTTTACTACTCATGGAAACTCAGATTAGGCTGGAAGTTAATTCCACCCCCTCCCATTTTTACCTGTTGCACTAAGGTCAGTTTTACTTTGCAAGTACGTGAAAGGTTATTTTTAATCAAGGGGACCTTTTGCTAAGCCTGTAGCTTACAGTCTAGTTGAGGAAAGAATCTCAAAACTGGAAAGGCTTCAGTTCCAGGCCACACGGTTCTGAACATTTTGGATTTGTGAGGATCACATGATGTGGTATGGGGCCCATCATAACCGTTTGCAGCCCTCTTGGGCCCAGTCCCTTGAGGACTGGGTTGGCTGTTGACTGAGGTGGGAGCCTCGGCCTGATCCTTCCTCCTTTCCTATCATAGGACCTCTGTCTTTCCAGTGTCCTGTGATGACTTGTTGCACTTTGAGAACGTACCTAGCAACACAGATGTCTTTTTAAACAACATCTAGTTTCAAGAGTGATTTCCTGTAACATACATTGGAGCTTCCATATATGGGTTTTTTCTGGCCATAAAATCAAAGCTCTCTTCCTCCTTCCGGTGGTTTAAGTAATCCAATTTGAGCATAAAGTAAGTCTTCCAAACGTTCTGCCACCTGGTTGGTGCGAGAGGACTCAAATCAGACTTATATAACCTTTACTGGAGACTTTCCAAAACCATATAAGGAAGCTGGCAGGTCACCTCTCCCTTGTAATGTCAACACTGAGCTCACAACGAAGCTGATGCTTACATCCTCAAAGAAAGCATGAGGAATAGCCACCAGACAGGCTTGGGAGGTGAAGGCACCAGGCATTGGTTCAGGGGATGGGGGGCAGCCCTCATAGTGGCCTCCGGACACATGTATCATGCCTTCCAGCTGGAACCCCCCCACACCCACCGGGCCACATATGATGCCCCCATTGACATGTATGGTGAGTTCATACTAACTAGAAAAGTATCAGTACGGTTAGACCACAGGAACTGAATTTCTTTTTTAATTTTTGAAAACATTTTGTTATGCAAAGTGTTAAAGATACTCAAAAGAAGAGAGAATAATGGAGCCAACTCCCATATACTCACTAAACAGATGCAACAGTAATCAAGGTTTTGTCACATTTCTTTAAACTTCCCTTTTGGGGGGCCAAAAATATTTCATAACAAATCTCAGATATTATAGCATTTCATCCCAAGCATACTTTTTCTTTAAAGTAGACATTTTGTAAACACAGTGCCACTACCCACCTAACAGCATTATGCCAGGGACAAAATTTTGACGTGTATCTTTTTTTTTTTTCCACAAAGCTTCTGCAACTTGGTAACCTTACAACATAAGAACCAAAATGCCTGTGCTAATTTCACTGACAGCTTAAAAGAGGAGGGGAGGGGTCTTTGCTTTCAGTGCTGAACAAAATGATTTGGGGGTGGTGCAGGTAAACGACTTGTATTTGTGGTTCTCTAGACTGTAGTCTTGGGTATTGAGCTATGCCATTTACTCCCCTGGTCATTTCACAGTATCATCCATGAGTGATCATCGTAACTTACAGGAATTTTTTTTTTTTTAACAATATTTTAATTGGAAAAAGCATCTGTCAGCTGTCAGGCTTCCAGCTTCCACTTTTGAGAAGCAGGATGTTGAATGTGAGTAATGACACAACAGGCCTATAAAATGCGGACTAACCCTCGGATGACTCATCCAGTGCGATGCAGTATATTTGTCAAGGAGACTGAATCATATATGGGGGAAACCACTTCTCAAGCAGCCAGCTGGTTCTCAGGTCCGCAAGAGCTGATGCATTTTTATCAGAAGCGCTATAGTAGCAATAATGCTAATATCCAGTACTTGGGCTCTACAATGTAGAGGAAATGGCATCACCCGCCAGGTATGTGCTTACTGTTTACTTGAACTTTATTTTCTTGTGGTTTCTCCTCTGCCTAACCTTTCTGGTGTCTGCTTTTAACATTTCTTAAGGGAGGGGGGAATTATTCTGATTTTAAGTAACGAGAGAGAGAGAGAGAGAGAGAGAGAGAGAGAGAGAGAGAGAGAGAGTGTGTGTGTGTGTGTGTGTGTGTGTGTGTGTAAAGAGTGTGTGTGTGGAGAGAGAGAGAGTGTGTGTGTGTGTGTGTGCGTGCGCGCGTGTGCCCACGTGCAAGGACAGACAGGTAACTACTGGTCTTTTAATCGACACAAATCTCTTATCCACTCATCTCCCTTTCTGGAAACAAATTTCTCCTTACATGTTCAGATAGAAATGGTGTTAACCCAAACCTTTTAGTAAGCCTTAAATGATACTGCCTAGGAAACAGCAGAGGTGATATATACCTTTTAAGGTGGGGAGTGGGGTAGCTTAAAACAAACACAGGAAAGAATAAAGAGAAGATGTAATAAGGAGGTAGTCTAATGATACAACTATTGTATTTATTGTGTTGGATTTTTGTTTCTAATACTGTGCTTTTTCTTCTCCTCCAAGATGGATGACTTAGTGCCAGAAAGCTTTATTCCTCTACTAAGTGAATTATTTTTTTGAAGTCAAAATTTGCTAATACTGAATTCATGCATTAACTTCTAGGTGGGAGAAAGGGTGGTGGAGGAGATTGGTACCAACATTTAATTATAGCTTTCACATGATCTGAAGGCTTGTTCTGCATAATTGGGAGGCTGTGTCGCCTGTCTGACCCTCTCTTCACTCACTAAATTTAAACAATGCCTGGCTAGTTAAGGCACATATCTTGTTTATTTGAGTGTATTAAACATTCCTATCTGTGTTGACAGTCCATTCAGCGTCTCCTCATATTTTATAAAAATACTTTTTGTATCCTACTTGTTAGGGACAGATGCTATGGTTAGTTTATAGCAGTACTATTTATACTTCTGTGGTCTGTCTGTCCAGAATGACTGGGTCAGGACCCGAAACGCAACTGCCCACAAATTTGCCTAAGATTTAGTATTTGTAGAGCAGCCCTGTCTGTGGTGGTAAATTCTGTTATCACTTGGAGAGTGTTAAACAGATCTGGGGTTACCAAGCTGGAAAAAAAGGCAGTCTTTTTTTCTCTTCCCCTTTCTCGTAAAGCTCGTAATAATGACTTGTTTTCCTTGAGGTATGTGTACTTTAAACTGTCAGCAAATGTATTAAATTTACTTAATACATTCAGAAATTGGGATGATATGGTGAACCAGCATGAAATGGGTCTGTTCTGTGTGTTTTTGTTTGTTTTGTAGATTAGTTGTTGTTTAGTCATTCTGTTGTGTCCAACTCTTTGCCACCCCTTGGACTGTAGCCTCCTAGGCTCCTCTGTCCATGAAATTCTCCAGGCAAGAATATTGGAGTGGGTTGACATTCCCTTCTCCAGGGGATCTTCCCAGCCCAGGGATCGAACCTGTGTCTCCTTCATTGGTAGGCGGATTCTTTACCACTGAGCCACCAGGGAAGCCCTTTGTAGATTAAGGGGTACACTTTTTTTAGAATGGCCAATTTGTTTCTGGAGACAGGACCATCTCCAAATTTCATTAAATTTGTCTTCTATAAATGAAAGCCACCTGTTAGGCTGTAACATGCTAATTATGGTGAGGACAATAATGAGGAGGAACAGTATTTGAAATATGTGGGGGTTTTGCTAAGAATTTTCCTGCCCACATCTGTACTGCTTATTTTTATGTGTATGTCTACACAGGCGTATATAGTGAATATTTAATAATAGCACTTGGTGATATTAAAAAATACTTCGGATTCAGAGTGAGAGTCCTTTTCATTCCTTCTCATTAACTTTTTTTTAAGTTATGGAAGAAACTCTTCTTTAAAAATGTAGGTTGAGCTGAAGCCTAAGTTTTGCCATTTTATAGTGAGTAGGGTTGTCTCTCCAAGCCTTGGTGGGATGCTACACTCAGCCCAGGGCTCATTTTGTCAAAAGTCTTTAGAAAAATAATGTGACTTAATGTGAATTAAGGGGAGATTAGCTAATTTGTCCTGATTTTGCTAAAATCTTAGACTTTGATATCTTTTTTTTTTTCCCTCTTGAGGCCTACAGAAAGTATTTTAGGCAAGTATATGAAAACATTTACAGTTCTTGATTTATTGGTATTTTTCTATGTCTGTGAAAAGGTCTTGTTCTCCTGTGACTGGTGCAGTTGAGACTAACTCAGGTCTTATCCATGTTATTTCAGGGCAGCATAGACTTCTTTTGACGTCAGTTACTTTTTACCCTCATGGCATACTGATCTCTACCCTCCACGGTGATAGTCATCCCTGCAGGTTCTGGCAGCTCTCGGGAGCCCCATGAGCACGGTTCACAGTGGCCGCCTGGTTTTCAGATGCCTACTCTCCCTTTTGAGGGAGAGGGCATACAGAGCACAAGTGGTACCTAGGTTCCCCATCCTTCAACGTGGGAGCGATTAATAGACATTGAATGAGATGCTGCCTTTGTTCAGAGCTCTGTGCTGGGTAATGTTAAATTTTAAAAGGCTGTGATCTGGGCCCAGCCCCATCCTTGCTTTCATTCCGTCTTCAGTGGAGATCCATCATTACAGGCAACAGTTTCCTCCTGGGCTTATTAGAGTCCATATTCCAGAGCCACTAATTGTTCTGTGTAGGAGCAACTTTTAGCTCTTCCCTTCTGATTCTTATAAATCTATCTTTTCTTGGATGCCTCTCATATCAGAGAAAGAACTGCCCTACTCAAAAATTCATTTGATAGTTTTGGTGGCTGTGTTTTCTGAGCCAAGTAAATCGATAGCCTTGGACAAAGAATTTTTTTCCCCCTTCTTCCTTGAGGGGAGTGGCAGTCTAGGAGAGTAAATTCTCCCAAGTTTATAGCATCATGGATGTTCAAGTGGCGCTGATTAGTAAACACCAGGGGCAATCTTTCCCAATCTTTGAATTTTAAAGACCCCTCGCCTTTTGAGCATCTATTAAAATTATATTCTAATGACTCAAAGCTATAATCAGCTGAGTAACCATGTAAAAATACTATAAAAATACTATAGATTATCTGTCAAATTAAAATACTTATTTGTATTTAGAAAGACTTGTTCGGTGAGCCTACGGTCTGCTCTTGCAGTGCTTGGTGAATGATTTATGGATGTCGGGTTATAACTATAGCCCCGGGGGAAGGCTGGATCTGCCTGTTGTCCATTTCCTGGTGTCCTTTGCTCACTGTTCTGCTATTACACTGTCCTCCCCACATCCGGGGTTTATGGCCACTCTGCCCTCACAGTGGGTGGGATTACTAACTGCTGCTGCTGGTGCTAAGTCGCTTCGGTATCCCCATAGACGGCAGCCCACCAGGCTCTGCCGTCCCTGGGATTCTCCAGGAAAGAACACTGGAGTGGGTTGCCATTTCCTTCTCCAATGCGTGAAAGTGAAAGTGAAGTTGCTCAGTCATGTCTGACTCTTTGCGACCCCATGGACTGCAGCCTACTGGGCTCTTCTGTCCATGGGATTTTCCAGGCAAGAGTATTGGAGTGGGGTGCCATTGCCTTCTCTGGGATTACCAGCACTTGTAGATAAATCTTGTATCGTTTATCTGGAAATATCAACTTTTCTGTGTGGCTCAGAAAAGCCAGAGACAAATACAGAACAGGCTTATGGCATCAACTCCGCTCTTAAGGACATGTGAATGGGGTGGATGACCACTCTGTTATCAGACCAGCATGGACTCAATAATCCTGAGCATTCTTCAAGGTATAAGTTTGGCGACAGCCTGTTTGCCTTGTTATCTATGCCCAGATTGACTTAGGATAGAGAAGGGACAGTTACAGAAGCTGTGCCCATTCATTATTGGATTCTAAATCACCAGAATTTTTTTTAATTAAAAATTTTTATTTTAAGTTTTGTATTGTTTGGCCACACTATGCAGCAGATGGGGGTCTTAGTTCCCCAGCCAGGGGTCAAACCCATGCCCCCTGCATTGGTGCCACAGAGTCTTAACTACTGAACCGCCAGGGAAGTCCTCCAGCATTTCTTCATGGCTAATGATCACCAAAGAGCAAGCACATGCCTTGGCACCTGGATGGCACTTCAGCCCTCAGAGAAAGCTCCTGGCCCACAGGACAGGCTGCCTTCCTTATACACACTCTGAGCGAAGCCCGGGGAGTTCTCTGCATTATCTTCACAGAGCTCTTTGCAGAGAACCACAGCAAAATACTATCTCTTTCCAGATTTCAGCCCCAAAGATTACTGTTCATTTTTAGTGTTAATTCATAGAATTGTAAAGATAACTCAGATTGGAGATGTCCAAGTTGGAGTTGGCTGTTTGTGGCTTTCTTTTAAACACTCATTCCTTGTGTCCATCCAGTGGAAGAGATGGGGTGCCTGCCATTGCTTTGGCCCCACAGGGCCTGCTGTTTGACTGGGCCTCTTGAATTCCATCAAATGGAGTGCAGACAGCATGTGTCATAGAGGCTGCTTGGGAAGGGTAAGGAGCAAAATTAGTGTCTGTGGGTGGGCATGTGTTCTCATCACATCGCCAAAGAACTGCAGTGTGCAAAATCTGGCAGGAGCTCATTCCAAAGAAAAATAAAACAGCCCCTCTTTCTGCCCTGAAAAATATTAAAAAAAACATCACTAGCCCCCATGTTAAAGAAATGGAATCACTAAAAATGCATCTGTGCATGTGTCTGTATGTTTTTAATAATTTGAAAAACAGAGGTTGGAATAGAAGAAATTAAGAAGTACTCATCATAAAAAATAGTTTTTGGGGATTCTGTCGCTCATTTTGTAAACATGACAAGCTTTCTATTAGAACATAATTGGCCAAGGATTAGGGGAATTCGTTAAGAGTTACCAACTAGGGGAAAGCCTATTATGCTTAACTTCTGTTCTTCTTTGAGAGGATTTTGGGAGAAAAGCTATTTTTTGACTCAGGGAAGCCAGTTACAAAGGAAATGTTTGTGTTTTCCATGTACGCAATTTGCCTTGTATCCCAAGGAACAGAAGAGTATGCAACACTTAAAGTCATATTTGAAACACAAGGTCTCCCTTTGATAGTTACCATGAGAAGGTCTGACACTTTGTTAATCTCTCCTCGTGGTACAGAAGAATATTTCTTAGATTAAAAGCATGCTTATAATATGTGTAGTTTGCACAATGGATATATACGACTTTCATAATTAGGGGAGAGTTTGTAGGGGTTTTTTAAATAGTGGTAGTGTCAGGGCAACAGAAATGTCCTTTAGCCAAAACCCCAAATTTATGAATTTCAGGTCATTTTTGAGTATACCTACTTCAAGAGCCCCCTTTTTATTTCTCAAGCTAATTGACTTTCTGTGTGTGGAGGGGGCAAAAAACATAAAATTTACCATCTTAACCATTTTTAAGTGTCCAGTGTGTTCGTGTTAACTATATGTACATTATTGTACAGCACATCTCTGAAGCCTTTTCATCTTGAAACACTGAAACTGTAACCATTAAACAACTGCCATATCCCCCTACCCCAGCTCTTCACAGCCTCTATTCTGTTTTCTGTTTCTCTGAGTTTCACTACTTTAAATTCTGGAGTTTAAAAGTGGAATCCTGCAGTATTTGTCTCTTTGTAACTGACTTATTTCACTTAGCCTAATATCCTCAGAGTTCATCCATGTTGTAACATACGATGGGATTTCTTCCCTTTTTAAAGCTGAAAAATACTCTGTTGAATGTGTTTTCTTTACCCATTATCCCCTGATAGACACTGAGGTAGTTTCCACCTCTTGGCTATCATGAATAATGCTTCAGTGAACATGGATGTGAAATTAATTGCCCTTTGAAATAGGATTTAACTTTCAATAAACGTGAGGGCTAATTCCTTGTGTACAAGCACAAGAAAAGGTGCCATCATGTCCGATCACCCTTTTTAGTTGGCTCAAGAGCTCCCATATCCTGATACTAGATGACAGCCTGCAGCATGGTTCATGGCGTTGTGATTGCATCTGTTGGGCCACCCAGACTGGCACCTCACCTGTAAAGCTCTCTGCTGGGAGAAGTTGGCCCTGGCTGCTGGGTTGACTTGCCTTGGGCAGTAGTCTTTAGGTAGTGCTGAATGTGTGACCAAAAGCTTGGTTGGGCTCCCTGGAGTAAGTCTGTTGGTGATAGCCAGGAAGAAAGCTCAAATTCAGAAGCTTATTAGCTTCCAAAGCTCTCATTATATGTGAAGATCCTAAGTCTTACAATCAAATGGCTGTCAGTCTTCCTCATTAGCCCTAGTGTTTCTTGGAACTTCTTTCTGAATTCAAACTAGAATACTCTCCTACAAATGAAACAGTATTTTAAGGAGATGGTGTTAAACTGTGAACCACCTTGGTAGTTAGTTGGCCTACACATTGTCCTTACCTCCCAATTCTTTTTATGGCAGGAAAGAAATTTCATGGAAGCACATGTACCAAGAGCGGGGCTCTGTTTTGTAATATCTCAGAAGGAAAATTGCCCTCATAGATCAAATCCTGTCCCTTGGTGTGTAAGTCAAGGACTAGCCAAGGGTGGCTACTATGTGATGACCCTGTGAGCCTTGCCTTTCTGATTAATTGCTGGCATTGCCACGGTAAAAGAAAAGAACGGTGACACTTGTTTACGTTCCTAAAGCATTAGTACTCTTAACGGTGGTCACCCTGCGTTGAAACCAGTCCTCGGGAGTCCAGATCACTTAAGTGCCTTCCGTTTGGTTTGTCTGCTTGCTTGCTGCTGCTGCTGCTGCTCAACCATGTCTGAATCTTTGTGACCCCGTGGACTGTAGCCCAACAGGCTCCTCTGTCCATGGAGATTCTCCAGGCAAGAATACTGGAGTGGGGGCTTCCCTGATAGCTCAGATGGTAAAAAGTACTGGGGTAGGTTGTAGTGCCCTCCCCCAGGTTATCTTCCCAACCCAGGGATCAAACCCAGGTCTCCCGCATTGCAGGCGGATTCTTTACCCTCTGAGCCATCAGGGAAGCTTGGTGTAAAGATCCCTCAACCTTAGTAGCTGGTGACTGTCAGGCTACTCTGCTTTGAGCTATTTGAGATATTCAAGTAGTGCCAAATTCCAAGGCCCCCAAATGAAGCCTACGTCTGGAGTTTAGGAGTTTCTCCTTGCTTGTCCTGTCTCCCCTACCCCACACCCAGGTAGGAAAACTCTTGGCAAAACCCAGCCAGAGCCAAGTAGAACTGGCTGTTGCCACCCAAGGAGGGAAAGAGGTGTCTGTTAAGGAGACTGTCAGTGATTGGTAAAAAAAAGCATTTGGGAATAAGTCTGTGATTCAAGTATTTTAGGAATTGATTAGGCTTTCGTGCACTGACTTGGGAATCCTGCTGCTCACCATTTTATGTTGTTCTGTGGGGAAAATACGTTTTCTAGTTTCAAACAGCTAATTTACAAGAAAACTTTTGGGCCAGAACTCATTTGTGACACTGAAGCAGCCTGGCCTCAGTGTGAAATGTGCAGTACACGGTGTTGGTTTGTCAGAGGTCTACCAGTAAATGTCTCTCTCCATCTTTAAGTTATGCAGTTGCTTCATTACCTTTTCTTAACATTGTCCCCGTTTCTTTCTGAGAGTAGAAAAATTGGTACTGGAGCACCTGTCTTGGGTCAAATGATAAAGCTTGTAGGAAGAACCATTTGGGAAAAGCGAGACAGATCCCTCTTCTCTTCTTTGCCTGAATTTGCTCCATACGTATGTTTTGGAGATTTTCCTCCATGTGGCTAAGGGGAATCTCACAACCGTGGATGTGTAAACCCAGCTAGATAGCTAGATTGCACCTGTTTTGTTCAAAGATCTTATTGTGTGTGTGCTTAGTGGCTCAGTTGTATCTGACTCTTCAACCACATGGACTGTATCCTGCCAGGCTCCTCTGTCCATGGGGATTCTCCAGGCAAGAATACTGGAGTGGGTTGCCATGCCCTCCTCCAGGGGATCTTCCCAACCCAGGGATCAAACCCACATGTCCCGAACTGCAGGTGGATTCTTTACCATCTGAGCCACCAGGGAAACCCAAAGATCTTATTAAACTTATTAAAACTCAATTTTCATCGTTTTCTTGCTTTTTTGTAGTACTTCGATAGACCAGGTTTGTTCCTGGGAACTTTATAATTGCATAATACTTGCAGTGAGGAAACATATCTGTTCATCTGTCATGGTGTCAGATCTTTGTGGTTTCAGACTTTTTCTTCACTTCGAAAGATATTTTCAGGTGCATTTTACTGCTGAAAGTTTTCTGATTCGCTTTTGTAGAATATTTCCTAACCCCTCTGACATGACTTTATAGCCATGTATTTTTTGTTTGTTTGTTTTGTTTTTTAAGAACACACTTTGTTTTTAAACATTTCATTTTGTTTTATATATTTATTTATTTTGTGGCCACACCCGTTGACATGTGGGATCTTAATTTCCTGACCAGCAATCAGGAATCTGAGCCCCCCGCGGTGGAAGCGTGGGGTCTTAACTACGGGACTACCAGGGAAGTCCTTGGCTATGTGGCTTTTTTTTAATGCAAAGTTAAAAAGAGGCCAAAGATGATAAGGGACCTTCAAAGGTCATTGGGCCCCTCCCCCTCATTTTATAACAATACATGAGAAATTGGGACTCAGTGGTAGAATCTGGACTGTCTCAGCCGGGAGGGAGAAGAGGTCATTTTTGTTTAGGCACTAGTTACACCATGTAGATCCCCAAACAAGAATTGCCTCTGTTGGTGTAAAGCTGCCAAACCAAGGAGGACTTCCCAGCCCCACACCCAAGCTCTGCCTTTTCTGCATGTGGCCGTGCTATTAATGAGACCTCTTGTTTTCTCTTTGATGTTTTTAACAGTCAGTTGTGTATTTTAAGAACCCATGAGAAAAACCTCTCTTATATACTCTAGACAACCTACCTGAGATAGGAGACCTTTGGTAGTAATAGGTAATAGGTAATTAATAGTAATAGGTAATTCTGGACCTCTTTAAAACAAGGCGTAGGAGGTCTGGGGTAGGGATTGTTTAGTGATTGGATCTTAGTCCTTTATCTGTCTCTAATGCCAGTAACCTTAACCTACTCCCTTCTCCAGTCTGGACTTTAATTTTTCCATCTAAGTGAGGGGTCTGGAACAGATGGTTTCCATGATTCTTTCTGGCTTTAAAGGTGTGTAACTAACTCGTGTGGCTCTTGACTAGTGATAATTGAAGACCTGAACTGCCCCTGCAGGCCCACCTCTACACATCTGGGAATGGAAGGGATCTAGAATTCTTTAGGGAGAACAAATGCTTCACATGTGCTTTTGTTTATTCGGTTTTTCATCTCTGATGAGGGAGGTAGCAGAATTCTAGAAGGAAAGGAATTAAATAAATTGGTAATTCTTGCCTCCTGAAACGGAGTCCGTGCTCAATGGATCGTAATCCAGTCTGCCTGTCACTAACAGAACATGCTGATTTTCCTCCCTATGGGTTAAATTATCACCTCCTTTTGAAAACAGACCTTATTAAGGACTGACTTTGTAAGAGATTTTGTAGGTTTAGAATTTCGTACTACCATAGGTTGATAAAGTAGTTTCCTAACCTTTTGGCCTGGGTTTCCAGGTGACTCAGCAGGTAAAAAATCTGCCGCGATGCAGGAGACACAAGAGACGAAGGTTTGATCGCTGGGTCTGGAATTTCCCCTGGAGGAGGGCATGGCAACCCACTCCAGTATTCTTGCCTGGAGAATCCCGTGGACAGAGGAGCCTGGCGGGCTACAGTCTATAGGGTCAAAAGAGGGCGCGACTGAGCACAACCTTTTGGCCATGGTTTGCTTTGTAGTGGAGAGTGGTAGGTGGCAGGTGAAAAAACAGGAAATGTGTCCTGGATAGCGTGAGGAGAAGTAACCAGATTTTTCACTGCCATTAGCATCTTCTGGGTTTAGTGTTGATCTCCATCTAGAACGAAGTGTTAGTCGCTCAGTCATGTCCGACTCTTTGCGACCCCATGGACAGGCTCCTCTGTCCATGGAATAGAACACTATAAATTTTCTCTCTCTCCTATGTCTTCAAGTGTTCAGAAGAGTTGAAAGAAGTATACAGTCAACACTATAGCCTACAACCAGCATTTTACTGTTACTTCTTTCAGTTCAGTTCAGTCACTCAGTCGTGTCCGACTCCTTGTGACCCCGTGAATCGCAGCACGCCAGGCCTCCCTGTCCATCACCATCTCTCGGAGTTCACTCAGACTCATGTCCATCGAGNGTGGATTCATGTCGATGTATGGCAAAGCCATTAGAGTATTGTAAAGTAAACTAAAGTAAAAAACAAACAAACAAAAGTGGGAGATGTTCTATTAGGGCATGTAAGACTATAAACTTCAATATAGATTTGTATTGATGCAAAGGCATGTAATGATTTACTACTGTACTGCATGTTAAAAACTATAGGCAGGCTAATTTAATATAGAATGGCAATCACTGTTTAGGATTACTATTTTGTAACCACTTGTATTTAAAATCCAGCTTGAACTGGAATTTGGAAAAAAAAGATATTCTGTGAAACCTCCTAAATGTTAGCCAGTGATTGGCACAGTTAAAGAGCAGGCTTCCTGTCTGAATATCTCTTCATGCTGAATGGACCAACCTAACTCCAATGTTACCAAGCATAGTGCTCCAAAGAAGAGTGATATTGATGATTTGCTCTTTGGATATTTATATGCTTGTTTTGGTTTGCAGTAGTGCAGTAGTAGAGCTGTCTTATAGCACATAAACTCCTCAATTCACTAACAGAAACTTCCAAGGAGATTACTATGAGTTCATAAAGAGGGAACAGATACTATGTGAAAGAAAGCATTTTGGAGGGTGCTGAGGATTGTATTTGACTGTCCAGAGAGCTAAAGATTAGAAGAATCTGGTTGGAGTTTCAACACTGAATTAAGTTTCAGCCAGGCAACAGCATATCACAGAAGCCCTGTGAGTGAGTCCACCAAAAGGGCATAACTTTGCCCAGGTAACTTCAGTGGACAAAAATTTTATTTCATACCCTATATGTGAGCAAAATGAGGAGAAGATACTGCCCCCAGGAGTGAATGTTCTTAACTGTTTAAGACCTAAAGTAATATTTTAATAATTAAAGCAATAACAGAGATAGTATTACTTAATCTTTATATCCATGAACTGTGCTGAGATTTACAGATCTCATTTAATTCCTAAAATAACCCTAAATTTTTTTTACCAATTATATTTTATGTGTAAGGCTATATTAAGAGAGATTGAATACTTTCATGAGGTTATAGGTACGAAATAGGTATTTCCTTTCTATTAGAATTGCAATTTTCAGTTTCATTCTACAGAAATTATCAAATGAGATAATCATACAGAATTGAGTTCTAATGATATCAAAACTATCCATTTGCAAGTTCAGAAACTATGACTAAAAGACAGAGATCCTAATGTGGTAATTTAAAATTTTTAAGGTGTTTGTAAAAAATCAATTGTTAAAGTTGTTAAATACAGACATTGTTATTTTTTAATTTAAATTTTATTTTTTTTACTTTATAATACTGTATTGATTTTGCCATACATTGACATGAATCCACCACAGGTGTACAGGAGTTCCCAACCCTGAACACCCCTCCCACCACCATCCCCATATCATCTCTCTGTTATATTAACTTAGACTTAAATATGTTATATTAAGAACAAAGTTAATACATAACTGAAATTCCTAATTTCCCAATTATATTCCTCTAGGTTTAGTATAACCTATACTCTTGAGAAATTTTTCAGTTCCTCTTCACTTTCTGCCATAAGTGTGGTGTTATCTGCATATCTGAGGTTATTGATATTTTTCCCGGCAATCTTGATTCCAGCTTGTGCTTCTTCCAGCCCAATGTTTCTCATGATGTACTCTGCATATAAGTTAAATACGCAGGATGACAATATACAGCCTAGACATACTCCTTTTCCTATTTGGAACCAGTCTGCTGTTCCATGTCCAATTCTAGCTGTTGCTTCCTGACCTTCATATAGGTTTCTCAAGAGGCAGGTCAGGTGGTCTGGTATTCCCATCTCTTGAAAGCCTCTTGATGAGAGTGAAAGAGGAGAGTGAAAAAGTTGGCTTAAAGCTCAACATTCAGGAAATGAAGATAATGGCATCTGGTCCCATCACTTCATGGAAAATATATNCGCGTGCGATTGTACTCATCGACCAAACTTCTCACGTCAGGCACTTGACCTTGATTACTGCTTTTAACCCTCAGGACATCCCAGTGAGGTATCCTCTCTTTGTTTTTTGCAAATGAGGAAACCGAAGCTCAAAAAAGAGGCTTCTTCAACTACTGAGGAAGCCAAAACAGTGCTGACCTGTCTGGCTCTAAACATTGTTTACAAACAAGATGATGCCTCATCACCATTTCCTACAATTCCTTTGTTTACTTCTGTAGTATGGTCTAGACAAGGCCTGCCTTTATTCTGAGGAGAACTTACTAGAACATAAAGGCCTGAGATCCAAAACTACTTGTACCACCTGGGAATCAGTACCCCGAAATAATTTAGCTTTGAATTTGTTCTTTCTGCCCCTCCCCATCCTACCAAAAGAGAAGGCAATGGCAACCCACTCCAGTGTTCTTGCCTGGAGAATCCCAGAGATGGGGGAGCCTGGTGGACTGCCATATATGGGGTCTCACAGAGTCGGACACAACTGAAGCGACTTAGCAGCAGCAGCATCCTACCAAAGGATGTCACTTATATCTGCTCCATGTTAAGTGATCACAAGACAGCAAGTCCTGTTTTTACAAATAAGGCCACCTGTGGGGACCATAAAGCTTAGTCATTAAAGGAACCACCTTTGATCAGATCCCCAGCCCAATCTGGAAAAGCCAGTATTATTCAAAATGCACCTAAAGAATATCTGCAGTGTTTGGGTGGCGGTCAAACACCGTTTTTAATTACTTGTTTGTTTGTTTGTTTGGGGGTACAGCCAGTTAACAATGTTGTGATGGTTTCAGGTGGACAGCGAAGGGACTCAGCCGTACATGTACATGTATCCCTTCTCCCCCAAACTCCCCTTCCATGCAGGCTGCCACATTACATTGAGCAGAGTTCCGTGTGCTACACAGTATATCCTTGTGGGTTATCCATTTTAAATATAGCAGTGTGTACATGTCCATCCACAATTCCCTAACTATCCCTCCCCCCGCCACCACCACCCCCGGCAACCGTAAGTTCGTTCTGTTTCTGTGAGTGAGAAAGTCTGAGTCTCTTTCTGTTTTGTAAGTTCCTTTGTATCATTTCTTTTTAGAGTCCACATATAAGGATTGTCATACTATATTTCTCCTTCTCTGTGTAATGACATTGATTCTTACGGTCAGTTTAACTCAAGTTCAGACACTAGGGCTCCATTCAGTTGGTGTTTGGACCCATGCCTGGAACTTCAGCAGGTCCTCATCAGTTACACTGGTTGAATAGCTGAAACTTTCAGAAGCACAAGGTGGTGGTGGTTTTTGACAATAGCGTTTTGGGAAAAATTTCTTAAGCATACCAGCAGCTTTTTCTTGTACAAATGAAGAAATGAATCTGCTTTTGCCTTTCCTGCTGCTTCCCCCGCCCCACAAATAAACCCCACATATGGTCTAAACATGTTTAATTCTTTCCAGAAGGCGGCAGGGAAGGTGGGAAGGGAGTGTACCTTCTTTATACCTTTCTGGTAGGAGAGTTCATTGTCCTTTCTGTTCCGGGTGGGGTGAGGGCCTGGATAATGTAAATACACCACAGATAGGAAGCAGTTGGCGTGCGGCCATGCAGCTGGGTTATCCAGACATCCTTCGCAGCTTTTAGTGCAGCACTTTATCCCCCTGCCTTGTTTTAAATAGCCAGTTGCCTCAGTTAATGCTGGCTGTTAGGGGTGTTGCCAGAGGAGATGGGGGCTTTTGCCCCACTTCACCCCCAACATACACAACACATCACAGAGAGGTCTGTTGTTGGGAAGGGGCATCAGAGAAGTCAGGGCAGCAAAGAAGATACTGTAGACCAAGCAAAGGCCAAAATGCACCGCCCCTCCACTCTGGAAGGCAAGGTTGGGGTGTTTTTTTGATGAATAATTTTTTTTAATGCTTTTGGGAAATAAGTTGATGGCACTAACATAAGTAATGCAAACTTCCCTTTTTCGTTTACTTAATCCTTTCAAAGGAAGGGAGAAAAGCACACAGCTGCAACCAAAAAAAAAGTAAAAGCGTCCTTTAGCAAACGGTGTGGAGAGTTTCTGTTACTCACCTTGGCCATTTCCTGTTGGGATGAACCCGCAATATGTTCATAGAAGATTTGAGAAAGCTGTTTCATACTGGAGAATGACACATCCTGGAAACCCCTAAGTTTTCTAGAATAAATGGGGAAGGAGGAGGAGCATATTTTCAAATTGTATATAACTACACAAATATTCTTAATCTCTCTGATCTAAAGTAATATGCATGTTGACTCCTGAGGTGAGTGGATTAATGATAGAAGCCGTGTGACTTTTTGAATTCAGTGTTCCTGTTAATAAAAAGGAAGTCTTTAGCCTATCCCAGATAAGCTGTTGTGGCTCATAAGCAAATGAGTATTGAACACTGTATTTTCTCAGAGATTTTGTTAGCTACAAATATTTTTTTTTTGAGCCTGTTGACAAATATTGTCAGTTTAACTCCATCGTTCCACAACCCAGTACGTATCAGACATCACCCTGTGTTCTCAGGATACAGCAGTAAACAAGAAGGGCAAAGTCCCTGCCTCCATAGGGTTTCCATTCTAATTGGGCAGAATGGGCTGACGAATAGGCAGATGTTGATTTAGTAGTACATCCCTGGTGGCTCAGAGGTTAAAGCGTCTGCCTCAAATGCGGGAGACCTGGGTTTGATCCCTGGGTCGGGAAGATCCCCTGGAGAAGAAAATGGCAGTCCACTCCAGTATTCTTGCCTGGAGAATCCCATGGACGGAGAAACCTAGTAGGTTACAGTCCACGGGGTCGCAGAGTCAGACATGACTGAGCGACTTCACCTCAGAGAGACAAAAGGGAGGAGGGGACGACAGAGAATGAGATGGTTGGATGGCATCAACGACTCAACGGACATGAGTTTGAGCAAGCTCCGGGAGACGGTGAAGGACAGGGAAGCCTGATGTCCTACAGTCCATGTGGTCACAGAGCGTCGGACACAACTGAGCGACTGAACAGGGGTGGAGGGTGCTCCTTTATATATAGCGGACAGAGAAGTCTTCTCTGATGAAGTGACCTTGGACAGAGATGGGAATGAAAGAAGGAAATGAGCCTGGTTGGTGTGTGGAGAGAAGGGTGGGAAATGGGGTTAGAAGTGAAGGAAACAGAAGGACAGCAGGACTGAAGTGGGGTTGAGCAAGGAGGGCAGTAAGATAAGCCCGAGATTTTGACTTTTACTCAGAGTAATATAAGAAGCTATGGGAGGGTTTGAATAGACTGTCTTAATCTGAGTTACCTTTCAACTTGTTTAGAAAGCTGGGCAAGAGTGGAAGTAAAGAGACCAGTTAGAAGGCTGTTGGAATTGTCGGAGAAGTGTTCTGGACGTATTTCAAAGGAAGAACCAGCAGGATCAGAGGTGTCGGGAATCACGAGTTCAACCTTAAAATGTGTTAATTGGTGTGCCTGCTAGATGCAAAAGCAAAGAAATCTCATGGGCAGTTGGCATTACTCATCAGGAACCTAGGGAAGAGGTCTGGGTATAGAGATGTGAACTAGGGCACTGTTAGCACATAGAAAATATTCAAGTGTTGTTAGCCCTAGCTTGGATCAGGGATGGTTTAGCCACAGTTAAAGGGGGAGAGGCAGCAAATACTGGTACCGAGTAGTAGGCATGCTCTTGGGTGCCAGTGCGGGGTCTCTTCACAGTGGGTCTATTTTCTTAGTGAAATGAAAGGAAGCTCTTCTATCATCTGAGAGAGCGAGGGCAAGAGAACATGTGAAGCAGTTTTCTTGGCGATGGATCAGGGAAATGTAGCACACTCGGGTTTAGTGGTCAAAACTCGACCTATGAGCAGAGAAGAGTGGGGTGTTTCCCTCTGTGTGCTGAGAGCAGGTATGGAGTTAAGTGGATGGTAGGATTTCACCAGGCAACTTCACTGAGCAAAGAGAAGGCAAACACGTTTAGGTTTTACATGAGAGCATCACAACAGACCGTGGAATTTAAATTGGATAAAGAATCAAGTGAGAACATGAGCATATAGAGAATAGAGCACAAAAGATCATTGGCCCCAGTGGGTGACAAATGATTGGAATCTAGAGAGTGAACTGCACTNCACAACAGACCGTGGAATTTAAATTGGATAAAGAATCAAGTGAGAACATGAGCATATAGAGAATAGAGCACAAAAGATCATTGGCCCCAGTGGGTGACAAATGATTGGAATCTAGAGAGTGAACTGCACTGTTGGGAAATGGTGGCTGGGGTGTAGGCTGCTGAAGACTGACAAGGTCAAGAGAGTGACCTAGGCATGAGTGGCTAAGACAAGGATATTGAAGGAGAAGAGTTCCAGAAACTGAGAGGTCAGCAGATTGGAGGGATCCTAGGTGTGAATAACTCAATTATGAAGAATCATACCAGAGGTCATGATGAAGAGATGGAGGGACAGTCAGCCCGCTTGCTAACATCTCCAAGGAACAGGGAATGTGACCAGAAATCTGACGAAGACTGAAGAAATGCAGGGCGGGGGGCAGGCCATGGTCAGACTTGTGAGCTTCAGAGGAACTGGAGAGAGCCCTGTAGCCTGCAGTAGAGGTGAATACTTCCACCCACCATCTAGGCTCAGGGGGGAAGGAAGGCAGCCACGTGAATGGGCCATGTGACTCAGCCAGAGCACATTTTCATTTCGGTTAAGAAAGTGAAAGGAGGGACTTCCCTGGTGGTCCAGTGGTTAAGACTCCATGCTCCCAATGCAGGGGGTCTGGGTTCGATCCCTTGTCAGGGAGCTAAATCCGGCATGCCGCAACTAATACCCAGTGTAGCCAAATTATAATAAAGAAATAATTTTTTTTTAAGTGAAAGGAACTTATATGAGATACCTGGAGTAGTCAGATTCATAGAGATGGGGAGTAGGACGGTGGTTGTCAGAGGCTTGGGAGAGAGGAGAATGGGGAGTTACTGTTAAATGGGCACAGTCTGAGTTTCCGTGAAAAAAGTTATGGAAATGGCTGGTTGATGTTCTGTGGATGGCCGCAGAACAGTGTGAATGTGCTTAATGCCACGAAGTGATACACTTAAAATGGCTCAAATGGTAAATGTTCCGTTATATGTGTTTTACCACAATAAAAGCAAGTGTGAAAGGGAGGACTGAGGAAGCAAAAGGGATGTTGGCTCTGGAGTCCCAGGGGCACCATGGGAGGGGAGTTGGGTCACAGTGGTCAGTGAGCTGCAGGGGGTGGTGGGGAACCTGGGTGGCTTTGCCCATAGGGGTGAATGAGGTGAGGAATGTGGGGCAGAGGGGTGGTCTGAGTGGTTTCCTGTGGATTGCAGGGCGCTTGGTCAGGCTCTGAGCACTGGGTCTGGGGGCTAGAAAGAGAGGGTTCTATGTTATTCTGCATTTTTGTTTCCTTAGAACCTGGTACCCATCTCACATATAGATGTTGGGAATATATGTTTGAAGGATTAAAAATAAGGAATGTTAAAACAAGAAAGAAAACAGCAGGAGAGAATTTAATGGCCTTGTAAATGTCCCGAAAAGTGATAGAGAATGAAAAGAAGCTAGAGTTGGTCTCTAGAGGAGAAAGAGGATTTTTGGCCAATGTGCAGAAGAACTTATTGCGAAATTGAAGTTTAGACTGCAAAAACATAAACAGAAGGCTTCACATGTGTAAAGGATATTGGAATTGAAATATTTTCCCACCTGTATAAATGATCCCACGGTGAATTTGTGATTTGGGAGTGGGTTATTCTCTTCTTATGCTAAATCAGATTATTAGCTTTATAAAATATTAAACCATGGTCATTCATTATAAACCAAGTTTTAAGGGTTGAAACCATAATGTCCTCTATGTTAATAGATTTGTCTTTCCTAACTTAAAGATACTAAACTGTAGATAGCAGTTCTTTCATTTTATTGTTAATACTTCCACCTGGAAACTGGAGAATGTTATGCTTGCATACATTCTCAAAGACTCACAAATATTTTTTAACAACTGGGCATCTTTCTTTTTTAACTTAAATATTATACTGAGTTTAAGAGTTTGGGTTTTTCCCTGAACATCGACATGGGTTACCTTTTAAGGTTGCTGCCAGGCATAGATTTTCTTTTGATGAGTCTCAAAAATGCTGGCTGTGGTCGCCTTGCTCTGTGAAACACATCCTTCAGCTCCAGACCATTGTCATGCCCCATTCTTCTTGTTGTTGTCGTTTTAGTGACAGCTATATTGTGCGTGTCAAGGCTGTGGTTATGACCAGAGATGACTCCAGCGGGGGATGGTTCCCACAGGAAGGAGGCGGGATCAGTCGCGTGGGGGTCTGTAAGGTCATGCACCCCGAAGGCAATGGACGAAGCGGCTTTCTCATCCATGGTGAACGACAGAAAGACAAACTGGTAATGGCAGACATCAACGCGTGGGTTAAATAGTAACGACTGATTTCTTGATGTTAAATCATAGCCCTTTTCCTGTAGGTATTTTTCCCGTTCTTTCTCTGACTTCAAAATCTCGCAAGAGCTTCCAAAGATAGAACTCCCAGAACTGGCAGCAAGTTGCAAAACCTAACCCAGGCTTTCCAGTGTAGTCACTTTCTACTACACACCATATAACTCAGATGCTTAGAAGTGGTGCATTAGGCGGTCTTATTTGCGTCTTTGATTAATTAAGCTGTCTTTCTCTCACTGTAACAAGATGCTCGAAACAGAAGTATGTTCTTTATTATGAATCACATTGTAGTGATCTGTGAAGTCAGAGTTTTTTTAAACGGTTGGGTTTATTCATGGAGCATGCCATCAAGGTCAGGCTGGTGAGAGGTAGAAGGCAAAGAGGAAGTGTCGTCCTGATAATTTTGTTACTTCTAAGTTAATGTTTATCTTAAAGATACTGCAGCTTCTATTTCATCAGCTAATGAATAAAACATATTTGGGGAAAGAAAGTAATGGAAAGCAGTGGCATTACACTTCTGTGATAATTCTGTATGCTTAAAAATATGCACTTTGGAGAGTACTCATGATCTCATAAGGATGGGGGCATTGATAGTTTATAACATACATTTTCATGAAGGAATTGAATGTCCAGTTCTGTTATGAAGGAATCTATGATATGAAGGGAAATTGAGTGTCTAAGTCTATTTTTAATTGGTGGCCTTGGACCTGGAAGAACATGGTCCTCTGTGTATTTGATCCTGGAATGTATACTCCACAGCCAACCATTGATTCAAAATGTGCAGGACCCCAACAGAGAAAATACAAAGACACCACAGGTGTATATCTGGTACATTTGAGACCCTTAACAGTGGCATCTGTTGAGTTTTATGTGCTAGGTATACACGTTTAATCTTTTGCCACCACTTCTTAGGGTTTATAAAGGTTTCAAAATAGATGAGGCAATTTCTAAACATTATATATGTATTAATAGAAATGGTGTTTTCACACTTGATTCATTTCTGAAAACGAAACAAAAATTTAAAGGGAGAATATTTTAAGAAATGTGGCCATTCAAGAAATTCCTTACANGCCTGGCATACTGTGATTCATGGGGTCGCAAAGAGTCGGACATGACTGAGTGACTGAACTAACTAGCTATATACATTTATAATAAAATATATTATAATATTTATACTTATTTGTACATTGTTTCCGTTAGGGCAGTTTGTAATTTCCTTGGTTCTGTCCCATCACAGCAAAAATTTGAAGGAATGGATGGACCAGTGTTATAGCCCTGTGTAATTTCCCCAGATGGACCAGTGTCACAATTCCATGTTACAGCTCAGTTTTATTTAGAAAGTAAAGGAAAATACATCCTTGAGGTGTGAGGGCAGGCCAACCCAAAAGACACAAAGAGAAGAGAAGCCCCCAGCCCAATTTCGGCTCCCTTTTCATGTTTTCTCCTTCCCCTGAACCTGCCCTATGTAGACTGGGCTAGCCAGGAGGGCTGCTGGTTTTACATGAAGTCCTCACTCCTGTCCTCAGACCTTCCTTTGTTCTATTTTCTCAGGCTTTCCCCTTTTTTGTCTTTTAGCCACCACCATTCTGAACTCCCTTTTCTTTTTNCTGACCCCAGGTTTGATCCCTCAGTCGGGAAGATCCTCTGGAAAAGGGAATGGCTACCCACTCCAGTGTTCTTGCCTGGAGAATTCCATGGACAGAGGGGCCTGGCAGGCTACAGTCCATGGGTTCACAGAGGCGGACACAGAACTGAGTGACTAATACCCTGAACCCAAACTGAGCCAAAGCCACATGTGCAGAGCCACTTTTAACCCTTTGGTATAGTTTTTCCCCTTTGTGCATATTTTTACCTTTACCTAGCTGTAATCGGAGCTCATAAACAGTTTTATATATCTCATAAGAAATTTGCCATGTTGCTGGTATCAGGTTGATGTTCTATTGTTTATTTGATGATCTGCTTAGTGTCAAATATTAAGATTGTCTCTCTCCCCCTAACCCCTGTATTTATCTACCTGCATTTTCCACACTTGCTGTCTACTTGGAATAATTTGGAGGGAGGTCAAATTTTTATGGCTTTTGATACTTATACAAAGAGCTGTTAGCACCATATACGAGAATTTTCTTTAACATATTGAGGCTCAGATATTTTAAATCTTTACCAATTTGATTAGGATAACCGTGGTATCTTATTTTTGATCAGCAATAAGATCAAATGTTTTTCTGTTAAACACTGTGAATTATCTGTCAATGTCCTTTGCATATTTACTTTTTGGGGCCTGACTATTCTCCTTGATATGTATGCCCTCCAAGTATAACAAAGATAATCATCTTCATCTGCCGTTTTTACTGCAGATATTTTTTATAATCTGTTGCTTGCCTTTTTTATTTTAGTTGGTGTTTTCCTACAAAAATTTTGATAAAAATTTTTTCATTTTTTCCTTTTTATTTCTATTGTTAACTACTTTTATGTTAGCAGATTATCTTACCTGAACAGTTATATATTTTTAGGTCTGTTTTTTCCTGGTATTTCTGTGGTTTGTTATTAGAATATGTCAACCCGAAATAGCCTTTAGATTGTCTATTAATAATTCAGCCCCTTCATTTTATAGATACATTTATAAATTTGTTTCTTACCACTGGCTTGAACATAATAATTGTAAACTTCTACAATTTCGCTTGAGGCCCTTTATGTAAATAATCTCAGTTACATTCCTGCCACATTCTAAAGGAGGAGGATACTGTTTTTTCCAGTTTGTAGTGGGGAAACTCAGTGCTCCAGGAAAGAACCCACTTCCCCAGTCTTAGGGCATGTAATCATTAGAGACAGCTCTTGGACCATTTCGTTGTGAAGCTAAACCTTGGTCCCTCCATTCGAGCTGGGCATGGGAAGAGGGCAGTGCTGGCTGTGGACCAGCTTCTGTTGTGTGTCGGCTGTTGCACAAGGATTGTATGCTTCCTCCCCTCCTGTCGTGTTTCTCCATCCCTCCTTCCCTCTTCTTGTCCCCTTTACGTTCTGTGACTCTGCACTTGGGACTTTTATAAATTATATCACCCATAATAAAGGGGTCTGTAGGTCAGAGCCCCGTACACCTAGGTGTGCTCCTTCATCTTTCCATCCCTCACTTTCCCAGCTTCACGTGCTGGTAAATTCTGGACTCCTAAAACACACACACACACACTTTTGGTCAAATGATGGCTCCTCCTTTGGCCTCCAGGCTTCCATAATGCAGCACTTCTGCCCACTGGAGGGTATGAATACTCCTGGAAGCTGTGCAAGCAGGACAGGTTGTTGAAGGACACGCCCCCGCCCCCGGTAGTAGAAAGGCAACGAGAAGGTGGAGATCATTTTTGGAACACAGAGAATGGATAGTATCAGAGTTCTCAGTATTCCAACCAGAACATGAAGTACTTTCTCTGGTAGAAACCGTGTTGTCAATAGATTTTCCAAGGTAGTGCAGTTCCTGAATTCAGCACATAGGTTTTTGTTATTGTTATTTGAATTTTGTGTTGACACCTGTAAACTTGTGTTGATGCCATTGTTGCTATGGGAAAAGTCTGTGTTCCAAGTATTCATTCACAAAGTTGTTACTTTTTCTAAGTTGGAGACAGTCAAGTTTTCCTGAGAAGTTATATGCAAATTAAAAATTGCTGAGTTGAATCTTATTTTGATGGATAAGATGCTTTTACTTCTTAAATGAACCCTATGAGAAACTACCTTATGAAGATTAATCACAGAATCTAAAAGGTTGATCATTCCAGTGCAGCTCTGTGAGCACTCCCACACACATTTAGTGGGAGTTCCAGCTGGCAAAACTATTTGAAAGGCAATTTGGCAGGATATTAATTTTAAATGTGTATTCCTTTTCACTTGGCAGTTCTACATCTAAACCCTATCCTATGGAAATAAACTTACCGAGCTTTATAGATAGCTGCAGTTCTCGAGACATTTTTGGCCTCAGAATCCTTTTACTCTCTAAAAATTTATTGAGGACCCTAAAATGCTTTTGTCTGATAGGCTATAAGCTACTATTTACCATATTAGCAATTAAAACTGAAATTGTTAAAAATCTTAAACAGTAAGGTTAGCATAAATGACATCGTTTCTGGCAAATAACTATATAGCTATTTTCCAGGAAAAAAAATGATTAGAAGAATAGCATTGCTTTGCATTTCTGCAGAGCTCTTTAATATCTAACCTAGTAGAAGATAGCTGGATTCTAATATCTACTTTTGCTTTCAGTCTGTTGTAATATGTTGTTTTGAGTGACGTATATGAAGGAAATCCAGCCTCACACAGATATGCAGTTGGAAAATGTAGAACTATTTTAATATCCTTCTCAGATCATCATTGATATATTAACACTTCTATCTAAACCAAAACTCAGTTTGTAGTAGTTTCTTAAATGTGGACTCTGAAACCTTTTCAGACTCTTATTACATTAAAATCCACTGATTCACCTTTCTCTTTGTATCAATCTTTTACTCATTCCTGATTTTGTAACATCATGCCTTGGTCATTTGGAAAATAATGGTTTACTGAGTTACACAGATCTTCCAAATGTTGATATACTTAACTCTACAGTATCAAAAAAAAAAATCACATTTCTTAATATCACCACTAATATCATTAGAAAAGTCTTTTTAAGTATTGACAAGCTGTCCAAAATTCTAATTTTCACTTGAAAGTTCAAATTTTATTGAACTTCAAAAAATATCTCCTTGCTTTCCTTGAGGTGACAGGCTCACTGTGCTCATCTTCAAAAAAAGTACCCGAGTCTGAATACCCATAGTTCATCTGTAGGTTGTTCTTTCAAGTAAACCCGGTGATTCATGAGAAAAGCAGTCAGTTCAGCTCACAACTGCAGCAGTTACGCACGTTTTCCTCGAGACAGTCATGACTTCCGTACGCAGCAGAAGTAGAAAGGCCATGAGAGACACTCTTCCCTTTCCAGCTGTGCATTTGTGCAAAGCCTGAGTTTCTTCTACTTCAACCAAAGCAACACATTACAGCAGATCAAGTGTGGACACAGACAGGAGAATCCAGTTACATGCACATCCATTTCATCACACAAGATGAAAGGTGTGTATTCATGGGTCGCAATTTCAGTCATTTTTAACTGCTTCATCAAGGACAACCCTACATAAAACGGGCTTTTTTTCCCACTGTGTGTGCCAGTGGTGAATCCGGTGGCTTTGGTACTGTTTGGTGCCACTGCCAGACCTTGATTGAGCCTCAGCACAGCAGTTTTACCCACCGTTCCTTTTGCAGCATTAGCAGGGCTGGCAGCACAATGGAAAAGCAAAAATGCATTAATATATGAAAATAGTTCTGCCATCCTGAATCCCCTGAAAGGACGTGGGGTTGTAGAGGGAAGGCTCCCAAGAGCCCAAATACCAAACTTTGAGAGCATGTTCAAGAATGTTCATTTCAACATTGTCTTTAAAGGTGACCAGTTAGAAATAACCTTGAATGCCCATTAGTATGGAGAATAGCAGAATAATTCTCATATATCTGTTCTGAGGAATATTACGCAGCCACTAAACAGAGTCCTTTTTTACCTTCCTGTATCTCTGAGACATATTTTTGAGGAAAAGGCAAATTGAAGACCAATGTATAGGTGTGGCTACATTTAAACAGACTCACACACACAAACTTATGTGAGTACATAAAGAAGTGCCCATACTGTCAGTGGGCAGGTCTGGAGGTAGAGAGGTGTCGAGAGGACAGACAGAGAGCTGAGCAAGAATGGAACTTTCATGGACTGGTATATTGAACCTTCTGCAGTATGGATTTCTTTTTGAGGCCCTATAGAGGGTAGCCCTCCAGGCTCCTCTGTCCATGGGGATTCTCTAGGCCAGAATACTGGAGTGGGTTGTCATGCCCTTCTCCAGGGGATCTTCCTGACCCAGGGGTTGAACCCGTGATTCCTGTGTCGCCTGCACTGGCAGGCGGGTTCTTTACCACTAGCACTGCCTGGGAAGGCCCCTTCACAGGCTGCTGCTGCTAAGTCGTTTCAGTCGTGTCTGACTCTGTGTGACCCTACAGACAGTAGCCCACCAGGCTCCCCTGTCCCTGGGATTCTCCAGGCAAGAACACTAGAGTTGGTTGTTATTTCCTTCTCCAGTGCATGCATGCATGCTGAGTTGCTTCAGTTGTGTCCGATTCTGTGCGACCCCATAGATGGCAGCCCACCAGGCTCCTCTGTCCACAGGATTCTCTAGGCAAGAATACTGGAGTGGGTTGCCATTTCCTTCTCCACCTCACAGGCTGGTAAGGTTTAAAAAAATGGAAGAAAAAAAATAAAGGAACACCAGTGACTATTTCATTTTAATCCAACTAAATGACCACAAGTTTCATAAAATGTATTCTTTGGTTCATCACCTAGAATGTTATTTACTTTCATCACAGATTGTGAAACAGCAAAATAGTATTTGCTGAAAGGGACAAGACAAAGAAATTCTGTTAAAAACCTCTCTCCCATCCAAAAGTGCTTATTAGGAACTGTATTTGCATTTTATTGCATGTGGTTAGACTTTAATGAAAGCAGGTGCTCTAAAATAAAGCCAATTCTATGAACTCAGGTGAAGATTAATGTAATTTTTTATTGTCAAATGCAACAGATACAGTTCAGAAGACAATAGTATGTACCAGTCTGAGAATGTTAATACCTTCAAATGAGGGATGAAATACCTTCAACAAGAATATATAACCACTTATTTTTCTCCCCATGCCTCTCATTGAAAAAGCCATTTTTAAAAGCCTTTCTCAAGTTTTAGTCAAATTCCCAAACTTCGTTTTAGAGGATTAATACCTATTATGCCAAAACTTCACTAAGGGGTTATATCTGTTATGAAGATTACAGCATTTGAATGTTATCATTTTTGTCATTAAACTTACATAGATATATAATGATATAATTTTGTGGAAAAGGATAAAGAGATGGTATCTGGTCTCCTCCCCACATAGTTTAGGTGGCTAAACTTACTTTTCTAAGAATTGATTACACTTCTATAGGAAAATGTACCTTTGGAATAATCTTAAACTCAGAAAATGTCAATGAAAGATTAATTTTTTTCACCATAAAAATATGGAGAAACTGGAAATGTTTGTTTTTACAAAAAAGTTTATTTTGAGATTTTGCATTGAGACTATTAAATTCTAAAATAGATAACATTTGTTAGCTAAAGCCTTGGTTATTTGGATTTCCCCAATTTGGAATGGGGCTGGGCTGACATTTAATCATTGCGCTATTCTTAGGGGGAAATGGCCATAATAAGCAATTTAATCACAAATAGAACTGTGTGAGGGGACCATTGTCTTCCTTCAACACAATGGAATAAAGTTAACTGCTTGCGATGCTTGGATAGGCCAATTTGACTATTATTCTCATCTATTAAGTTAGAGAACATTTATTAGGTAATAATTAATTTCTGTTTGCTTAGATGTATCTTGAAATTTTATTCATTTAAAGATATTCTCTAATTTTTATTAATTTCAATCTTTCACTTAGTCTAAAACTAATAGTATCTCATTTCATTAAATGTAGAACTTTGCTGAACAAGATCAAAGCTGGTAAAACTTAGTGAAGTCATTTGATATATACACTAATGAAACTATAGAAATAAATATTCTTGATATTTTGGAGCTATCTATGAATAAAGAATGGAGTTTACATTGACATGATTTCAAAGCCTCTTTTATTCTATAATAGTGAACTCACATATCTTTGCCGGCAGTAGCACTCTGTACATAGAGGGAGTTATTTTATAAGACATCTTGATCTTTTTACAGTCTAGTTAAAGGAACAAGACTAAAGCACATGAAACCCTTAGAAAATAATATGAAATCAAGTACTTTTGAAGGTGATAAAAACTGAAGTAAAAGAGTAAAAAAACATGATGCAATATCCTGGTAAGTATGTACAACCCTTTAGGTTTCTCACTGTTCGGTGTTTTCAGAGCATGTTCATGTATATGTTCTCATTGATAATGTTGGTGTTATTTCCACTTTAGAGATAAAAAGATCAAAGGTCTGAGACAATCTCCTCTAAGTCATAGCCTAGTGAAAAGGCAGTTCTGAGACTAAATTGCTAGAAATTTGGAGAATGTTCTAATAATACAGATAAAAGGTTTATTAGAGACCTTAGATCAGGGTGGTATCAATTGAACCAGGGTTGATACAAAATACACTGAAGGGAAAATGAAATGTACTTGGTGTTTAACAAAGGATAGAACAAGCAGAAGAGGCAAAAGGAAACCATGGAGATTCAAGCCAGAGAAAATTAACAGAGGTTGGCATTGCTAGATAAGAAGCTGGCATAGGAAACTAAAGGCAGCAATTTCAGAGCAAGTTAGTTATTTTCTCAGCTTGTTGAATTTGATGTCACTGAGAAGCAGCATTAGGACAGGAGAAGGAGGATTGAGAGTCATGAATACAAAGGCCCTGAGGGAAAAGCAATCAACCTAGAATAGGGCAAAGCCCCGACTGGGCCTCAGCTTAGAGCCCCACTCTACCCCACTGCACCCCTCCACCCCCAGCTAGGGGCTGGAGGAAGGAAAATGAGTAAAATGTAGAGCGTGGTTAAGGAGCAGAGCAATACAGCAAGGACCACCAAGGTGGGGATGTGGGGAGCAGCAAGGAGTGGATGCTCGACAGAGGCAGGCAAAGCTTCCTCTAAGATGCCTTTACAGATGCATGAAGGCTGAGGCGGGGTGGGGGGGTTCATCAGTTGCCATCAAAAACAGTCATTCCTAGTTCGATTTTTGTAGCCAGACACCATCGTGACTATTTAAAAAGTAACCCACCTGTGTATTTCAATCCTTCAGGTGGTATTGGAATGCTATGTGAGAAAGGACTTGGTCTACACCAAAGCCAACCCAACCTTTCATCACTGGAAGGTCGACAATAGGAAGTTTGGACTTACTTTCCAAAGCCCTGCTGACGCTCGAGCCTTTGACAGGGGAGTGAGGAAAGCAATCGAAGACCTAATAGAAGGTATTGAATTTATCACTGCATTCTCAGTGGGGCTGTGGGACGTTTCCAGGTTCTTTTTAATCCCAATTGTCTGCCATCACATATTTGTGGATTATTTGCAGGAGGGTTGGGGGCCAGGTTGGTACAGGCCAAAACTTGAGGAACATCCAAGGAGAAAAATATCTAAGTGACAGTGCAGTGGAGAAGGAGATGGATTTCAGAATAATGAGTGATTCCAGCTGATTTTTTTCCAACTGCTCCGGAAAGACAAGTTCTGACATCCATGTAAATGACTTTTTGATACAATTCACCTTTTCCTGAGAAAATAACTTGGGTGCAACCTGTCTTGGTCCAGAGGTGGAGAATGGATTCTAATGGGCCCAGAAGAGGCTCTAGGCCTTCCCACTGTTGTGTAATGAGGGCCAGGGGTACGGCTGCCACTGGAAAGGAGAAGGAATCTATGACTCCTTAGTCTGTGAGTGAGCAGCTGGTGGACACTGTGGCATTTAATCATGGCCTGAAAGGCTCTTGGGCAGTCAGTTCTCAGGGGCTTTTCTAGTGTCCACAGATGGAAACACACAAATTCTCCATTTCAACACATTCGGTTATCAAATCAGAGGTTTCAAGGTGTCATAGCCAACCTGTGAACAAAGAAATATCAAGCAAGGCACAGTAAAGCCATATTCGGAATTTGGTTAGGTTAATCACAAAAGAATATATATTTCATATGTATAAGAGAGAAATGTTTTCTAAAGTCATTTTCTTCATTTAGGGGAAGAGAAGAAAAGCAGATCTCAAAAGAAAAAAAAAATCTCTTAAAATCATCAGGGAGATGATTCCAGCTGGAACAATCAATCTGAGAACTACAACCACAGGGGTGGATGGACAAAATGAGTAGAAACCAGTGTTTACACCATACGTCTGACACAATTAGATACTATTTAAAATCTTATTATTAAACATAGCTTTTAAATGTTTAGATGGAAAAAATGTTTAGATGAGAAAATAGCTCCTGTATTATTTTCTTTTAATTAATTTATTTATTTGGCTATGTTGTGTCTTAGTTGCCGCATGTGAAATCTTTAGTTGCAGCATGTGGCATCTAGTTCCCTTGCCAGGGATCAAACCCGGCCCCCCTGCATTGGGAGCACAGAGTCTTAGCCACTGGGCCATCAGGGAAGCCCACTCCTGTATTACTGAGAGAAGTCTGTCCTATGTCCATGTGCTTAATCACTGAAGCCACACACAAAATTTGGTTCTCTTAATTTTTTCTCATACATTCTACCAGCTCTGTTCTATCAAACTTGCTTTAAATATTGATGGACTAGAGTGACTCAAATAGTAGAGATCTAAGAGTCTCAAAGAGCAATAGGAACTGCACACATGGTATTATGGGACTTGTTTTTCCTCCTGTGAGCTTTCCTTGGGAATTTTCATCCCATTCTGAGCAAGTCTTTTGAGTTTAATTTTATGTAATAGCAAAATACTTTCTAAATGTGCATTTCATAAGGCCTAACCAAGAATAAGGAGATGATACAGACTGAATTTCTCTTTTGGTACTCTATCACGCATGCAAATTTAAGTATGTTTTCCCTTTTTGGCCATTAACAGGGTTAATTTGATCCACATAAGTGGGGTGCTATTAGGAGGGAAAGGAAGAAGTTACATGATTTACCTACCGGAATGAAGAAAGAGATGAACAAATAAATCAGTTGAACTGTAAATAACCATTTCATTCCCTGGCCTTTTTGCCCAGGTACCAGTTTAGAAGGTGGCTTCTCCCACAGTCTCGGGTTTATAGTGTCTAAATTTCAGAAGAGGAGATCATACTAGCTATTTAGTTCACGTCCCTTTGTGGGTAAATGAAAAGCCCAGAGATCTAAGTCCAGTTTCACAGTGCGATGGTGGCAGGTCTAACCTGGGGTCCTCCGCCCAGTGCTTAGTGGCTGGGGGGTCCTTTGGAGCCGTGGGTAGGCTCTCTTGAGCACCACCTCCTCAGTGCCTTTCTGCGTGCTTGTTCTCTACTGATCAGTGAGGACGTTTGAGGGATCGATTTGGGAACAACAGTAAGCAAAGTTCATTTAGGGAACATGCCGGCTAGAATCAACTAAAGAAGAGCAAATTTAAAGTATGTAAGGACTTCCCTACTGGTACAGTGGTTAAGAATGTGCCCGATAATGCAGGGGACACAGGTTCTATCGTGGGTCCAGGAAGATCCACATGCCAGGGAGCATATGAGCCCGAGCACCACAACGGCTGAAGCCCACGCACCTAGAGTCTGTGCTGCGCAGGAAAAGCCACCACAGTGAGAAGCCCGTGCATCGTAACAAAGAATAAGCCCCTGCTCGCTGCAGCTAGAGAAAGTCCACATATAGTAAAAAAGACCCAGGGCAGCCATAAATGAGTAAATAAATTATATTTTAAAATTAAAGCATTTAATTCCCAAGTAACATTTCTGCTGGTGATCCACATATGAAAGGAGTAGGATGTGGTTTCTTTAAATGACTGGCTTTGACTTATCCTCTTTGGAAACTTTTTTTTTGTGGTTTTTGTGTCTTTTTTAGGCTCAACAACATCATCTTCCACCATCCACAATGAGGCTGAGCTTGGTGATGATGACGTTTTTACAGTAAGTTCCCATGGTCTTTTGCTTTCCACATGAGTTGGTGAATAATCAGAGGTTCTGTTTAAGGGCATGAGAGACACTTGGCAATTTGGCATTTGCTGTTGCTGTTGGGATGTTGTCAGGGAGATCTCTGTCTTATCATAATTTCACTGCCCTGGATTTGCTCTGGCCCCTCATGTTCCCATGATGCTACAAGACATATGGTGTCTGCTCTCCTGGAGCTGTCCAAGGCCCTCTCCCAGTCTTCCTTCACATTTAGGGTGAACAGCCATCCTGGTTTGCCTGGGACTGTCCTAATTTTAGCACTGAAAGTCCTTAGTCCCACAAAAGACATACTTCAATCCCCGGCACGCTGGGACAACTGGCACCCTACTCTTGGAGTGTTCCACTAACCACCTCCCTGGCGTGGAGGGGGCTGGGGAGCAGCCTTCCTGATGAGTGATTAAACATCTGATAAGAGTCCTGAAGGCTAAGTTGAGGTTAGGGCCAAATGTGCTAAGGCAGGAAATGGCTTGGATATTTTGACATAGCTGGCGTTAATGGGCTGTAACTGGAGACTAAATGATTTCTCAGCTTGCCTCTTCACTAAAATTCTGTGCTTCTAGAAGTTAGACAGTTCAGAGCGCACCTGCCATGTGCTTGGTACAGTGAGGAGCTGCAGGGCAGCATTTATTTCAGAGTCTGGGCCTTGACGCAAAGGAGGAAATACATTTAAATTGTAACCTAGGATACACATCCAGTAGACACCCCCAAACCAGATCATATTTCATGCCCTGCATTCTGATTTTTCCCTCTTCTTTGTTGTTTTCTTCTGTTTCATTATTAAACTTTTCAAGCATACAGGAGAATTTAAAGACTAGTACAGTGAAAGCCTGTATACTCTGTATCTAGAGTCAGCAGTGATAACATTTTACCCTGTTTGCCTTATCTCTGCATATGTGTCAGCTTGCACACAGGTATTTTTTTCTGTTGATCCAGTTGAGAGGAAGTCGCCTCTAAATACTTGAGCATGCATGTCTTAAAAAATCAGATATTCTCCTACACAACATCATTATTGGACCTAAGAAAATTAACAGGAATTTCATAATATCCTCTAATAGTTCTCCAATAATTCCTTAGTTGTCTTTTNCACCACCTCCTCGGTGCCTTTCTGCGTGCTTGTTCTCTACTGATCAGTGAGGACGTTTGAGGGATCGATTTGGGAACAACAGTAAGCAAAGTTCATTTAGGGAACATGCCGGCTAGAATCAACTAAAGAAGAGCAAATTTAAAGTATGTAAGGACTTCCCTACTGGTACAGTGGTTAAGAATGTGCCCGATAATGCAGGGGACACAGGTTCTATCGTGGGTCCAGGAAGATCCACATGCCAGGGAGCATATGAGCCCGAGCACCACAACGGCTGAAGCCCACACACCTAGAGTCTGTGCTGTGCAGGAAAAGCCACCACAGTGAGAAGCCCGTGCATCGTAACAAAGAATAAGCCCCTGCTCGCTGCAGCTAGAGAAAGTCCACATATAGTAAAAAAGACCCAGGGCAGCCATAAATGAATAAATAAATTATATTTTAAAATTAAAGCATTTAATTCCCAAGTAACATTTCTGCTGGTGATCCACATATGAAAGGAGTAGGATGTGGTTTCTTTAAATGACTGGCTTTGACTTATCCTCTTTGGAAACTTTTTTTTTGTGGTTTTTGTGTCTTTTTTAGGCTCAACAACATCATCTTCCACCATCCACAATGAGGCTGAGCTTGGTGATGATGACGTTTTTACAGTAAGTTCCCATGGTCTTTTGCTTTCCACATGAGTTGGTGAATAATCAGAGGTTCTGTTTAAGGGCATGAGAGACACTTGGCAATTTGGCATTTGCTGTTGCTGTTGGGATGTTGTCAGGGAGATCTCTGTCTTATCATAATTTCACTGCCCTGGATTTGCTCTGGCCCCTCATGTTCCCATGATGCTACAAGACATATGGTGTCTGCTCTCCTGGAGCTGTCCAAGGCCCTCTCCCAGTCTTCCTTCACATTTAGGGTGAACAGCCATCCTGGTTTGCCTGGGACTGTCCTAATTTTAGCACTGAAAGTCCTTAGTCCCACAAAAGACATACTTCAATCCCCGGCACGCTGGGACAACTGGCACCCTACTCTTGGAGTGTTCCACTAACCACCTCCCTGGCGTGGAGGGGGCTGGGGAGCAGCCTTCCTGATGAGTGATTAAACATCTGATAAGAGTCCTGAAGGCTAAGTTGAGGTTAGGGCCAAATGTGCTAAGGCAGGAAATGGCTTGGATATTTTGACATAGCTGGCGTTAATGGGCTGTAACTGGAGACTAAATGATTTCTCAGCTTGCCTCTTCACTAAAATTCTGTGCTTCTAGAAGTTAGACAGTTCAGAGCGCACCTGCCATGTGCTTGGTACAGTGAGGAGCTGCAGGGCAGCATTTATTTCAGAGTCTGGGCCTTGACGCAAAGGAGGAAATACATTTAAATTGTAACCTAGGATACACATCCAGTAGACACCCCCAAACCAGATCATATTTCATGCCCTGCATTCTGATTTTTCCCTCTTCTTTGTTGTTTTCTTCTGTTTCATTATTAAACTTTTCAAGCATACAGGAGAATTTAAAGACTAGTACAGTGAAAGCCTGTATACTCTGTATCTAGAGTCAGCAGTGATAACATTTTACCCTGTTTGCCTTATCTCTGCATATGTGTCAGCTTGCACACAGGTATTTTTTTCTGTTGATCCAGTTGAGAGGAAGTCGCCTCTAAATACTTGAGCATGCATGTCTTAAAAAATCAGATATTCTCCTACACAACATCATTATTGGACCTAAGAAAATTAACAGGAATTTCATAATATCCTCTAATAGTTCTCCAATAATTCCTTAGTTGTCTTTTTTTTTTTTTTTTAAATTTAGTATTTTAAATGTTAGTTGCAACCCTGTAAACGTGATTCCTGACCCGTTCATCCTGCAACTAGTGATTTGAAAAATGCAACTCTGGGAAGACAGAGGTGGGTGAACCCGGCTCTATCCCTCGTGGAGGTAACCGAATGGTTTGGACAGGGAGGATATGGCCCTGTGAGAGGCTTAGAAACTGGCACAGACTGTTAAGTGCTCTGGCCCAGGATGGGGCCTGGGGGTCAGAGAAGACCCCTGGGAGCTGAGGCTGGACTTTGGTGGTGTTGGAACAGGGTTTGGGAAGGGGCTTCGGGGCGGGGGATGAAGGCGACAACGTGGTGAGTTGTCTTAAGTGTTGCAGACCCCAACCTGACATGAGCACTAAGTGCTTGTCGGTGGCAGTTGGGGGGTGAGTGTCAGGAAATGAACTCAGTTGTGCCTCCGTGGAGCGGCTGGTGTGATGCGCTCTGAGCAGGCTTCCTATAGTGCTCCAAGCAGATCCTCTCAACAGTTGGCATGTTGCTTACATCTGTTCCTTTGTCACGTTTGAGAGACAAACAACAGCAGGCGGGTTAAAAGGTGGCTTCCTGTGCTCCAGAGCAACGCTGTCATCCACAGCTGCTTCCCAGCTACCTGCCAGCATGATTTATGGAAGCGGGAGCGGGCGAGAGGGACTGGGGCCATAGAAGCCGGCATCCCTGCTGGCTTTGTGCTTTAATCCACAGGGAATCGATGTGCTGTTCTGGGTAATGCCGAGCGCCTGGAAGGACGTGTAGGAACTGCCCTGCTGTTTCCAGGCACTTGGAAACTCACGGCGGGAGAAGCACGACTTCATTGTATTCCCAGTGGGCCCTACCGTCCACAGTCCTTACCTTCATTCCACTTGTTTATACACAGGGGCCTCTTAATAACAGTACCTCCCTTCCCCAAGACAAGCCCAGCCATGAGGCCAGTGACCATTAGCAACATCCCATGAAAGGATGGGAGGGTCGTCAGGGCCTGACGCACCAGGTTTCCTGTTTGTTCACAAGTTCCCTGTCATGAGACTTTTTGTCCTAAGAAGTCAGGGGTGTCTCTAAAAGCTGGAGCCATGGAAGTAAGCAGCCAGGTTAACTCCCGTAGAGTCTACGGCCTCCCAACATTTGTTGCATTCTAAAACTGATATCGGTAAGACAGATGATTAGGACTTTGAACTCATTTCGAAAGAGTATAAATGGTGATAGACCCTCTTACAACTTATGATAAGCCAGAAGGAGAATTTCTAAGAGAACAGTGTGTATAGGAGAAAACCTTCAGAGGCATAACTTAGGAACCAGGAGGAGATCTGTTTGTGCTGCTGGAGCCAAGGGTTCCCTCTATTTCAAGGCGTTCTTGGGACCATAAGGAAAATAGGACACTGAACAACACATGGATGCATGTTATATGTTGGAGGATGACGTGGAGGAGAGGGTAACCCCAAACCCCCCTGGTGGAGAAGTTGTTGGGCTTGGATGCTCAAAAAGCATGGGCTGTCTCTGCTCAGTTTCCTGACTCCCAGCTCCTAAACCAGCCTGTCTTCTCAGGATGGTAGAACCATGTTGAAAGTCCTCCACGTGAAATTAGCATCCAGCTCAGCATGTGTGCACACGCATGCAGACCCACACGTAACTGCCCTTGCATTGCTAGTTGCCTTTACAGTCCTTCCACGCCCCTCCTGCCACCAGCCTGGTGTGCGTCCACATCTCTGCCGACCAGGCCACCACCAGAGACTCCAGATTAGCGACTGCTCTGGTTTTCAGGGTCTTGGACTGTTTATCCATCCATGTGTCTTACTGTTTCACCCTCAACCAATTATGATTGTTTTCTCTTCTTTCAAATCCTATAGCATTCTTATTTACCCCTCTCTTGCTACTTAAAAGCCTGCTTCTTTTTTGATTTTCACATTTTATCTGCTGAACAAGTGACCTTACTTAGCTCAAAGCAGGTTATTCATCATTATAGTCCTGCAACCCAATAAAGCTTGGCTGTATAGGTGCTCGATAAATGGGTGATCTGAACCCCAATATACTGTATAACAATCACAGTGTTTCATATTTTATCCATTGTTGTTATTCAGTCGCTAAGTCATGTCCAGCACTTTGCAACCGCATGGGCTGCAGCACATCAGACTTCTCTGACTTCACTATCTCCAAGAGTTTGCTCAAACTCATGTCCATTGAGTCAGGGATACTATCTAACCATTTCATCCTCTGCCACCCCCTTCTCCTCTTGCCTTCAGTCTTTCCCAATATCAAGGAAAGAGTCGGCTTTCAAAAAGCATCAGCCTGTGCTTTTTGAGCACCCAAGCCCAACAACTTCTCCACCCGGGGGGTTTGGGGTTGCCCCCTCCTCCATGTCATCCTCCAACATATAACATGCATCCATGTGTTCCAATGAGTTGGCTCTTTGCATCCGGTGGCCAAAGTGTTCATTGGCTTGTTATCCTGCATGCTTAGTTGTTTCAGTCGTGTGCAACTCATTGCGACCCNATGATTATATATATATATATATATGTACATCCTTCATGGAAGAAAAAGCACAATGTATTTTCAAGTACTATCCTGGGATTCCCCAGTTACATTAGAAAAAGACAAAATTGATAAAGGAAGTAATGCATTTCTCTTTCTGTAGCTGAACTTCTTGCTAACTGAGGCCCCATCAAACCCTATTAGCCAAATACTATTATGTCACAATGCCAAACCCTAAATTCCTTTAATAGTTTTGCATTAAGCATCTCCCATATGTGAGAAATGGTGTGATTTAAGGGGAATTCATGAATAAATGACACACATCTATCTTAAGAGAATTGTAGTTGGATATAATGGTTATCAGATGATATTTCTCTGATGGACAGATGTTCAAGATCACCTGTGAACTCATTAGACAAGCAGTCTCAGGCTCCACCAGCAATCTGTTTTTAACAAGCCTTCTGGGTAATTCTGATGGGAGCTAAAGGTTGAGTATCACTGGTCTAATGAGATCCTCTAGGGGAAGTTACGATATATTAGAGAATACACACCCTTCCCAACCTAGCTTGTCCAGAGCATCTTTCTAAATTACAGCNCAAGCCTTCTGGGTAATTCTGATGGGAGCTAAAGGTTGAGTATCACTGGTCTAATGAGATCCTCTAGGGAAAGTTACGATATATTAGAGAATACACACCCTTCCCAACCTAGCTTGTCCAGAGCATCTTTCTAAATTACAGCAGTAAATAGTCAAGTATGTAAGAACTGAGTGCAGCTTTTTTACCTGTATTATGTCCTGTGTACATTATTGAGATAAATATTCCTGTAAATAAGTGACATCAGAGAAGGTCTTGCAGGTATTTGGTAAGCAGATACATAATCTAAAATGCATATATACACACATGTATATATATAATAAAATTCAATTCAACAAGCATGCTTTTACTTCACTTTATATCAAATCTGCCCTTTCCTCTGGAAAGTCTATAAATATATAGATAATATGGAACAAATTTAAAGGAAAGATCAAGACACAGAAAGAAAGCTAGTCTGTTAACTATAACAGTAAATATAGATTATCTGATTGAGAAATATTTCATTCTTATCTTTATTTGAACTAAGATTAAAAGGAAAGTATGGTTAGTTACATTGTTATTGTTACTATAGAAACATGTAGAATGCTTTGTTGTAGTTTCATAAAGACGTGGAAGATATAATTAAAGTCATTAAAAGATCCCAAACTCAGTAGCCTAAAGGCAGCAGGCATAACTTGAGCAATTAGGGCTGGATGGGAAGGCAAAAGGAGTAGGGAAGACTATGATAACCTGGAGATGATGGGACACTTTAAAATGAACATTTATCTATCATCTCACAGAGAGTGTTACCAAACTGAGTAGACATCAAATTTCAACAGATCTCCAAGTTTCTTGAAAGAAGTTAGACATTTGTATTTTTAAGTAAAATCTCTAAGTGCCTTAATATTTTAAAGTAAATTATAATTCATGCCATTGCATTGGAAAAACGACATGCTTCTGAGTGAGAATATGCCCTAGAATATCCACTTGTTTATAAACTGTGCATTTCATCATATTTTAATGCAAATTAGAAATAATTATTTTTGAGTTCTATATCAGGAAAATAATTTGTTTCTATTTTGAAACAATGAAATACAAAAAGTGTAAATGCATCCTTTTGAACTTGGGTACCCAAAGGCTTTTTAAGTCCTTGTCTTCAAATTTTTGTCAGCTATCAGGAAATGTGTAGCCGTTTCCGATTACATTTTCTGAAAGTTTTTGGTTTCGATATTTTGTTTACCCTATGTCTCCTTTTATTGATCATTCCATTTTTTAAATTTATTTTTAATTGAAGGATAATTGTTTTACAATATTCTGTTGGTTTCTGCCAAACATCAACATGTATCAGCCATAAATATTTATGTACCCTCCCTCTTGAACCTCTGTCCCACCCTATCACACTCCTCTGGCTTGTCATAGAGCATCAGTTTGAGCTCCCTGAGTCACTGAGCAAATTGCCACTGTTCCCATTTCAATTTTGGTCTGTTGTATTTTATGGTAATGTGAACTCAGATATTCTTCTGGCATCTCAAGTTGATAAGTACATGTGTAATTACATTTACATACAACCCTCGGTTGCAGAGGTTCCATCCATATTTTGAACAGAAAGTTCAGATTTTGGAATGATCCAGTTCAGTTCAGTTCAGTTCAGTCACTCAGTAGTGTCTGACTGTTTGCGACCCCATGAATCGCAGCACGCCAAGCCTACCTGTCCATCACCAACTCCCGGAGTTCACTCAGACTCATGTACATCGAGTCCGTGATGCCATGATTACACCTATAAAAGGTTTCTGAGATTTCTCAGTGTGCCCATAACTGCATCCTCAGCCCATATCCCTCAGTGGCAGATGCTAGAGAGCTGCACCTGTGATGTTCTATCACCTAGAGCACAAGCATCTTACTGCTGGATTGAAGTAAAGTTGAACATGGTACAGTCATCTCAAGGTATCCTGTGTCCCTGAGAACCCTGAAAATTCTGTGTTCCCAAAGGAGTGTGTCTCCGAATGACTGTGCCTGCAAACTGTAGTGCTTTCATTCTCTTTGGTGCTACCACCAGTGATGAGTTATCAGTTACACAGGGCCAGTGTAGATTTCAATGAGATAAGTAGATCAGGACATGATGGTACTTTAAGATGAGGAGCAATTTTGTTTCCTTCTCTGTAAGAAGGGAAATGGTGTTTTCCTTCTCTCTGAGGCATGCTGAGGTTTGTGTGTTTGGTTTTAACAGAATTATTGCTTAAAATCTTAAGTCCTCTGCATCTATATACATGGGCTTTTCCTCTAAATTCCTATGGAGTAACATGATGCTTGGATTGATAATCAAAATCCACTGTGACCTATAACCAGAATGACCTCTTCGGAGGCTTCCCGAGTGGTCCAGTGGCTAAGGCTCTGTGATCCCTATGCAAGAGGCCAGAATTGATTCCTGGTCAGGGAACTAGATCCCACATGACTCAACTAAAGGCCCCACAGGCTGCAACAAAGATTGAAGATCTCTGTGCCTCAACTAAGGCCCAGCACAGCTAAGTACACAGAAAATAAGAAATGAACAAGCAAATAAATTAATGCATAAACAATAAGTAAATATTAGGAATGACTGCTTATCTCCAGAAACATAAAAATTAGTCCTCACCTTAAGTGCCAGAGACAGATGCCCCACTCATGTTTTATATATATGTATGTGTGTGTATATATATATATATATATATATAT